>VSMD01084067.1:0-145293 GCA_008750895.1 Mirza zaza | reverse complement strand
CGATTCTATGTGAAAGTCCTAAACCATGTTCAGCTCTGGCCTGTTGCTAGAGACCTTGACATCTGTGCTTTCAGTTTCTGTTGAAAAAGGATTTGATCTGCACAGGAGACGTGTTTCAGATCTCTTCATATGGCAGAGGGGACCTTGGAAAGAAAATTCTTTAGGAGAAAGCTTCACATTTTTCGAACTGGCTCAATTTGGCGTCATCGAATATTCCTGGAACCTCGGGGCTGCACAGGGTGTTAAAGGTCACTTTGCCCACGCTCCTGCCTGGCATGCGCCGGGCTCACCCCGCCTTGCTGGAGGATTGCTCTGGCGTGGTTAACCAGGGATGGGTTAACCTCTTCTCAGCTGAGGCAGGAAGCGCTTCCATGACTTCTTCTGTGTGGTTTGCGCTTCACTTCTCAGGAGGATATTCCCACCCACTGGAATGGTTATTTTTTGAGGACTTCCATCGGCTCGAAGAGTTCTAGGAGTGAAAGGCTCATGTGTTTTAACCAAGAAACTTCCTAAGCTGCTTAAAGGAATTTCACGTGAAGCATCATGCCACTGTTCTAGGTGTTCAAAGATTTTCTTCAAAAGGGTCTGAGAGAAAAAGAGAAAAAGAGTCACAAAGCCCACAAAATAATGCTACCCAGTGTGATTTCCTCAGCGATGTCACTCTGTACTATTTGCATTTTTAATGACAAGGGTGGGTTAATTGCTGTGAGTACATCAGTTGCTGTGTTTCCATTCCTCACCCCCCACTATAGTCAACGTTTGCCAAAAATCATTTGATTTTTGAATGTCTGATGTTGGGATAGCTGTGCGTGTGTTTTCTTTTTTTAAGTTTCTACATTTGTGCTGAAAATGCCAAAAGTTACAAACCGAGATTAAATCCAAGAAGTAGGAGTTTATGCCACGTGCAAAGAACAGGTAAAAAGTGTTCAGAAAGACAACGGAAGTGGCTCAGAAATATTGGGAATCAAATATCCTCCTTTTACAAAAGTGCTTGTTAAGCTTTGACTTTACTTCAGTTTTGATGTATTTCAACGTCAATGAATTTATTTGAGCATTGCTTCTATTATTACTATCTAGGGGCAGACTGTTGTCCTCTCTAGTTAGATGTCAGGGTGGCAGCTGCAAACGCCGGCACGCCGCAGACTCCAAGCACAGTGCTCGGAGGGAAGGGCTCACGGGTGCGGGTTGAGGGCGCCGGGAATCGAGTCGTCTAAGAACCGAAAATGAGGGAATTCTTCCTATATAGGAGCAATATCGTGGTCCCTGTCTTTACTCTGGATCTGTCCTGATCTCTCTGGCCAGCCTTTGGCAATTAAAGCTCAAAATAAGTATTTATTGATTGATTTTTCTGTTTATCCATATGGTTTTTCTTTCCCTATCAAGCATGTTTATTTACAATAATATGGCGTTGGTGGCTTCCCAAATTAACTCACTACGTGGCCCTTGCGGCCAAAGAGATTTGCCTTGGTTTTCTTTAGCTTCTGCAAGACTTTGTAGATATTTTAGGACCTCAGTTTACAGTGGAGCCTTCCATCGGGGTTCTGCCCCACCCCATCACTGGTGTTATGAAGATGTCGCTAGGTTGGATTCCTGCCTGGTGTGCTCTCGTGTGGGGGACGCTGTCGTCTGCATGGGTGGGGGAGGGGCGCTGCCGGCCATCATCACCGCCCTCCCAATGCGGGGACCCAGCGAGCCCTTGCATCTCAGGACATTCGTCAGTCCCGACAGTCAAAGCTGGTGAACCCTGTGTCCAGCGGGTGGAGGGGGAGACCCTGGTTGGTGTTCGTTCCTTGTAAGCCTGATTGCAATGTCCAGAGAGGAAGAAAATCTGACGGCGACAAGCGTCGCTGTCACTGTTAGACTCTCGGAGCCAAGGTTTCCAAGTGGGGTGCGACACATGGATAGGTTGGACCCCCCCGGCCCCCTCCCATTGCCAGGGAGCTAGAGCAGAGCCCAGGAAGCATCTGAAGTCTGCAGCTGACGTCTCTGCAGCGCACTTATAAAAGATGCTCTATGCATGCGGTTATTGACTATCCAAAAAAACTAAAATGTGAACAAAGAAACAAAACAAAACAAATGAAAAACCTCCTGGTATGTTTTAAGCCAGAAATGTGCTTTAGATATTTAATTCTCCTTTCAACCGGTTCTATGATTTCGTCCCTATTAAAATTCCTTATTATTGCAGCTCTTTGTCAGATAAAATGGAGGTGCTGACTCTGCCCTTTGCCTGTCTTAGGAGCGGGGTCGGTGTGGTGGATGAGGTCTGTGGCAGGTGGGGCCCTGCAGTTCTGGCATGAGAGAGCCTGTCACATACGGTGGGGTTGCTTCCCTGTCCCCGCTGGGCCCCTTCATTGCATGCTGGGGACTTCCTCCTGCAGAGCATGCAGAGGCCTTGAGACACTAGGCTGTCCTGTCCTTTTGGGGACATTTTCTGTCTCCCCCAACCTGCCCTGAAGGAAAATGGGAACTCAGCCATGAAGTTTAGGATTGCATAGAGCTACGCATTTCTTCCAGCTGCTGGCCTGCAGGCAAATGCTTCTGCTTCTCAGGTTGTCGAACCTGCCCCTGAGGGTCGGCCAGTCTCACGGCCAGGTGTTTTCACTCTGTTACCTGTGCCGGCCCCAGGGGAGGTACAGCCCGGGTGGGGGTGGGTTTGGTGCTGACCTGGACCACTGGGCCTCTCTAGACCATTCTGTCCCTTGGTGTTTGTCCATCTGGTGCTTCTCACTATTGTGGACTTCTTGGCCCCGCCCCTGACCTTGGACACCAACGCTCACTTCTTTTGCCTCTTGTTTCCCGATGTCTTGCAGAGATCAGGTGGGCTGTTGCTAAGTCTTGGCCCGATTGGTTCTGATACCTACCTGCTTCTGCGTGGATTTGTGACCAGTTTTCCTGCCAGGGCCATCCACCCTACATGGGAGAAACTGGGTTTGTTTGTGTTTTCGGAACGAGCTGGACGCAGTAGGGTACGATGCAGGTGCAACTTTATTTCCCCCAAACTCACTGCTCAAGTCTAATAACACTTTTCCATTCCCGTCCCAAGTCTTCTGAGGTGCCAGCTTTCCCCATCGCTTCCAGATGCTAATGAACGTCTAATTTGCAAATATTGAGAAGTCCAGATAACTGTTTTTTTTGTTCATTTTTTTTTTTTTTTTGAGACACAGTCTCACTCTGTTGCCTGGGCTGGAGTGCAGTGGCATCATTGTAGCTCACTGCAACCTCAGACTCCTGGGCTCAGTCTCCCAAGTAGCTGGGACTATAGGCGTGTGCCACCATCCCCAGCTGATTATTCTATTTTTAGTAGAGACGAGGTCTTGCTTTTGCTCAGGCTGGTCTCAACCTCCTCAGCTCAGGCAATCCTCCTGCCTCAGCCTCCCAGAGTGCTAGGATTACAGGCGTGAGCTACCGTGCCCAGCCCAGATAAGTCTAATTTTCAAAAGCCCACCTTTTCATCCTGTTTCAAGATTCTTTGTATCTTGAGCCTGTCTCAGAATCAAAAACTCCACTGGGGCCGTGGCTGGTGCCCTGCCCCAGGGTCTTGTACTTCGTCCTTGCCACTGACCTTTGCCTCTGGTCCTCCAGGGTTGGAGAAGGAAGAAAAAGAAAATTCAGGGCTATTGAAAGGACTACTTGACTGTGCAGTGAGATTTGTGTCAGAATCCCATGTGCAAAGCTGAGGCCTCTGTTCTCGGGGTGCATTGCAGGGTGCTTCAGGGCGCTTGCAGGGGCAGCCCCCTGCAGCTCTCTATGGTGTGGTGATGCCCCCTTTATGTGTCCGTGTATGATGCCCTCCCCAAGCTTCACCCCTGTCCACCTCCAGCCTCTTTCTGGCAGGGCAGACTCCCCCTGCGAGTCCAGCAGCCTCCCGTGGTCCCTGGCATGAGCCCCCACCCGAGCCTTCTCGCCTCGCTATTGACGGACATCGGTGTGCCCTGCCACGGCCCTCCCCCGTCACCTGTGCTCAGGCAGCCTCTGCCAGAACTTCTCCACCTGGGGGTCAGCCACCAGTCCCTGTGCCCTGGCAGTTCAGAGCCCCGGGGGACCTCCGGGAGGCAGCCTTGATGGCTCACTCGCCTGGAGCTTGGTGTGTCTGCATGCATGTGCAATGTCCCTGCCGGAGCCCCGCCTCCATTTCTGTCACTGGTGTGGAGCGGGGTGGAGCATCGCCTCCTGAGGACTCTCTGGAGGAATGCCAGGTGTCTCATCTCCCCTGATGGGTCCTGGTGGCCCCTTCAGTGTCGGCATGTACCAGCTGACTGTGCAGTTGTGCACAACCTTTGGTCCATTGACACGGTGGGAACATTTGCACCTCGCACACACTGCAAACCCCACAGACACATCCTGCTCCCTGTCGGGGCTCAGGTCGCTGGCCGTTCAACACCGGCAGCATTAGGCATGCACACGCTTGAGGTGGGAGAGGCAGGAGGACTGGGACTGTTGTTCGGGTCACCTCAAGAGAATTGTGCCGGCACATCTACCACCCTGTCTTCTCGGCTTTGACCTTTGGCCCACGTAGGCAATGTCCCAATGTCCCACTTTGCATTCAGTTATTGACATGGCGTTTGTGACAAATCAGCGCTGGGCCTGGGGCTTCTTTCCTACTGTTATTCCCTGTTTTCCAGCTCAGGCAACTGAGACTTTGAGAAGGGGGACTTGTTCAGGGCCCCCGGATGGTCGTTAGCAGAGCAGCTGGCCGCCCGCACCGCCTCTCCCTGGTTTCCACCGGGGCCGTGGAGCCCAGCTGGAGGCTGACGCCGCGAGTGGGGCTGGGGCCTAGGAATTCTTCAGCCGTTCCGGTGCAGGTGGTTCATGGTTCACGTGTTTAGGAGTTACCTCTGCAGCCTGGCAGGAGCCAGAGTGTTGGGTGTGTGGGAGAATACAGGCGGGTTTTACGGGGAGGCACCCCCCGCCCATGCTGGGGAAAGGCCAGGCTCATGTGCTCTGTGTAAAGGACGTGGATTACTGCCAAGGTCAAAGTTCTCCCCAGATTCACCTGGGGAGCCCGGTGGCTCTGGGCTGCGGAGATTTGCCTCCACACACCTTGAACATCTAATGCCACCAACTTTTCCTGCATGGCTTTGCACGAATTAATGATCTCTACGTTCCCATCCACATCACTGACTGTAAGTCAACAGAGCGTGAATGTCGATCACATCACGCAGTCTCTAAGTTGGGCAATTTTATGATTATGGGCTTAATTGGCAGTTCTGGTAGTTTGCTCTGTGTGTCTGCAGTTTGCCCAGCTGGCGTGAGCTCTGGGATGTGCTGCCCAGGCCCCTCGGGAGGGAGGGTTATCCCCTCGGGTGCTGGGGTGTGGCCGGAGATGCCTCAGCTGTCAGCCCTCTTTGAGAAGTGCCAGCCGGTGGCCACTACGCTGCCCAGGGTCCTGCCTCCTTCCTGGGACAGCTGGCAACCAGTGATGGGTCTGTGCGGGGTGTCAGCCAGGGCTCCCCGGAACGGCAGATCCGGTAGGATGGATCTCTTTATCTCTCTCTCTCTCTCTCTGTGTGCAGCTATCCATAGATATCTCTCTATATATCTAATTCCTTAAATAAATTTTATTATATCTATCTCAGTATATCTCCACATATATACACACAAATGTATATTCACAAAAAAGTGTGCGTGTATGTGTGGAGATATATAGTGATAGATGAAATAATGAAATATCTACAATGCATGTATATGTACATAGATACATAGCTAGATAATCCAGTTCCTTAAAATAAATCTCACTGTGTCTGTCTGTATCTATGTACATATGTGTATATATTCATATGTGTATACACATGGATGTGTAAATGTATATATGTATATAGATGAACAGATATAATGAGATTTATTTTAGGGAATTGTCTTACACATTATGGACTGGCCAGTCTGAGGTTTGAGAGGCCAGCCAGCGATCATCTCTGGTTCTCCAGGAAAAGTCTCCAGGGTGGGTAGCGGGCTGGCGTTTGAGGAAGAGGAAAGAAGGTGACAACCCCAAAGCGAGCAGCTAAGTTCTGCCCGCTGGGGAGCCCTGGTGAGTTGGCGCCTTCTCAGATTTCCTACGCAAGGGTCTCTGTGCATTTCGTCTGGGGCGGCTGCCTTTTGTTTTAGTCAATGCAGACTGGTACGACTGAGCGGAGGGTGGTGGTGTGACTTCCGAGTCATCTTGGGGTTTGTCCACACCAGCCTGAAATGCCAGCGTGGGGACCCCTTTCTGGGAGGGAAACCGCCCCCAGCTCAGCCTGGAGGCAACAACATCCTCCAGCCTTCTCAGGAAAGCCATCCCGGCCGGGCGAGACTTTAGGAAGTCAGTTCAGGGATTGCCAGACTCAGCATTTCACAGATGTCCAGTAAACCAAGGGATTCTCCGGAGAAACTGGGAGACATTAAATCAAAGATTAGCTTGCGTGTGCCCGCATGTGTGGACACATGTCGTCAGGACATGTGTGTTAGTTCTACCAAGTAATCCACCCAGGTTTACACTGTTCAGATCACAGAGGTAAGTCTGTCCACTCTGTCTGGTTTTGACTATGAACGAATGCCACCGGTCACATAACCAGGTGGAGATGGTGCACAGAGAATGTGCCCAGGAAACTGCCTCCTGTTTGCTTTCTTTGCATTGGCTTTTCCTGCACTCAGGAGACAGTGTGATTCACAGGAATAAAGAGAGGCCAGGTCGGAATCCTGAGTTTTAATCCCTGCTCGTCCACTGACCAGATCTGCGATGTTAATAAACCTCAGTTTTCCGAAAAATGGGGATGGCAGCAATCACTTTTCAAACTCTCTTGACTAATGGGGCCGACAGGTCAGCCCACGGGAGACTCTGCATCTTGCACCAATGAGCAAGGCTGCTACCACCAAGCAGAAAAATAGCAGCAGCCTTGCTGGGCTAACTGCGCTCAGGATGAGTTTATTTTTTACACAGGATTAAGGTGTTCTCTCCACTATATAAAGAGAACCTCTGCTCCTGCTTCTGTTTTTAGAGAGAGAGAGAGAGAGAGGATCTGGTTTTGGGATTGCAAGACCTGGTCAGATATCCGAGGGTTAGGCCAGCAAAGAAAATTCTGGTACTTAATAGCACCTTTTCAGCAAGAAGAAAAAAAAAATGCTGAATAAACCTTCTACTTGTACCTCGTGAATGCTGCAAATTGAAAACTCGATGAAATTTCAAGCAAGGAAGCAATCGCCTGGTAGTGTGTTGGTTCACAGGTAGGAGTGTTGGGGGGTAGAGACCACCTGTGAGATTCTCCCTCCAGGAAGGGCCTGCCCCCCAGGGCGCCATCCCCCCATTTTATTGAGAAGCTCTTCCCACCTCTCTGCACCGCACAGTCCCATCCTGTTGTTCTTCTGGAAGCTCTTGCTGTTCTTCTGCAAGTGCAGAACACCTGAGAGCCAGCCTGGCACCTGCTTCTGCTCTGAGGTGGCCCCAGCAGACACCCAGGTTGTAAACCCTGACTCTGCAAGGCTCTGGAACTTCCATTCACCTAGACCAGCTTCCGGGGTGCAGGGGTTCGAGGGCTCAATTGCTCACTCTTGGGCTGAGACAGAAGTCCCCATCTTCATCAAGACCTCCTCTTCCTTCCTTTCCATCCTTCCCTGCTTCCCTTGCCCCCTCACCTTCTCTAGCTAAGGGGCCACCAGGTTCTGACACTGCTTCTCGCCACTCTCCTGTCCCCTGTGTTCCGAGGCTGCCCTACCTTTGTTACCTTGGGCTGGACCACATCAGCTGCCTCGGTACCGGCCTCTCTGCCTCTGTCCTTCCCTCCCTGCGGTCTGCTGCCTCCTGAATTTTCCCTGCGGCCTCTTTGGGAAGCTTCACACCACAGATGCTCCAAAAACTTCAGCTGCTATTTTCAGAACAAGGTTCAAACTTTGCAGCCTGAAATTCTAGGCTCTCCCTGTTGTCCTAGTCTGGCCCCTCTTAACCCACACGAACCTCACCATCCCATCAACACGCCCCATGCCATCTCCCTCCCACTTCTTCGTTTTTCTGGAACTTCTGCCCCAGAGACTTGTCCAGCTTCCGTCCATACCTTCTGTTCCAGGCCATTGTCCCAAACCCTGAGCTCTCTCCAGCTTTGAAAAGCCCTCCTCAGCCACCTCCGGAGGTGGTAGGGATGATAAAAGCATTCTCACACTTCCGACAGAGGGCTTTAAAGCGGTCTCGTTTAATCCTCAAGGGAAAAAGTAGCTCGTAGGTTCGCCTTTACAGCCGAGCCTCCTGCAAGCACGTTACACTTGATCGCCTGTTTTGCTTGAATTCTCCTTTCTCTCTGGACTGCCCTCTTCTCTTACATCTGTATAAATTGTTCCTATTTTTCATTATCTAAAAGGCTGCATTCCCCCTTGCCTCTCCCCTGAACAATTCCAGTGCTGTTTCTCGATGCAGTTCACTTTCCTTAATTTATATTATAAACCCCGGGCCTCAGGCTTACTCTCCTGCTCATGTAGCCTGGCTCTTTGGGAGTGAGAGACACACCTTGGAACTTTTCCGTCCCCCACAGCCCTTTGCATGGGGCGAGTGCTCAGTTCATACTTGGTGAGCGACTCATTGATGATAGAGTTTGCAGAAAATTCTGCATGGAGGCAGTGCATACCTGCAAAGCCGGAGGCATGTTGTACACCTCACATCCCAGCTATCAGGAAAGAGTGGCTGGGCTCATGACTTCTATTTGAAATATCAAAGGTGCTTTAAGCATTTTTATTTCCAAATGGTGTCTAGTATAAGTGGGGCAATCTTTATGCCATCCTTGGAAACCAGCCCAAACTCAGTGGAAATGGGAAAGCTGGTTTCAGTGCTCTGTGGTGGCTAAATATCCATCACCAGGATGCAGAAGGGTTTTGGCAAAGCCAAGGGGCCTAGAACTGCTCTTGTGATGAGTTTAGGATCCTTTGAAGTTCCCCTCCCTTAAGGGGTACAAGAAAACTTTTCCTGTGAGTCTTCTGTAAATATTTGGCAGGCTTTTTTGCTTGTTTGTTTGCTTGTTTGTTTTTAAGCAATAGTATAATGTAGAGAATTAAGAATCTCAAATATTTTTTGTCTTTTTTCTTTTTGCCTTTGTTGCTAGTTGATTTTTCTTAGGAAAACTTCTAACCTCTCGCTATCTGCTTTTCTATACTATACTCAGAATAAAGACATCTGCCTTCTTTGAGTATCAAAGTGATGCTGAAAGAAGGAATTTCATCTAAAAATGGTGATCTGTAATGAGCTGTGTTACAGTAGTCTTTCTGTTAATGTAAGTAGTCATTTTTGTTCTATTATTATAGATTATTTTGCATTCAGGAATTTTGCCTTTCTTATCTATAATATTGATACATTACTATGATATTGATTAACTAGGAACTAGTTACATTATATATAACCTCGAAAACAATTATGTGTGTATTAATAATGTTTTCATTTTTTTCCTGTTCAGTATTGTTAATTTGAAGCTATGAAGTAGATCTCATTGCAGAGATAGCTATTGATGCATTTGCTGTCTTTAAGATTTGACCTTGTTATTATATCAGGACAAAATTAGTTTTGAAGGCCAAATATGCTTCTAAAACAGATTACAGGATTCTTTTCTCAAGGATATATTTTATTTGATGAGCTTTCTTAGAAATACATAATATTTCTTTAATAGGTGGCTTGCTTTTCAGTTGTCTGCTGTCACAAAATGACTAAATATTTGTTTTTCTAGTTGAACTTAAGGGAAAAAAAAATCCCTAGTCAATGTGTTTTCCTGAACAGAAGGCTCAGTGTACTACAGGAGAGAAGTAATTATGGTTGTTTTTCCTTTCTTGATGTCACTGCCTTTCAAATGCAGCCTGTTTTCCTTCAAATGTCTCATTTTCACAGGGGACCCTGGGCAGACCTTGGTCCCCAGACCTGGGGACCTGGCGCTGTCTTGCTACTGCATGTGTTATTTTGGTGGAAGCTGGTGGCCACATCTTCAGCCCTGAGATCGGCTTGACTGCTGTCATGTGCGCAGTGACAAGGCTAAGGAGGAGAGAAAGAACCTGGAAGTTTACTTGGGTCCAAGAGTGTCTTGCGAGTCACAATGCAGTGCACGCAGGCGCGTGATGCCTATGTTTGTGTTGCTGTCTCTTGAAAGACAAGAAGAACGAAAGAAGCAGTGGGGATGAAGGTTGATTTAGTGTTGTGAATGGCAAAAAGATGCCCCCCCCCACAAAAAAAAATGAAATGAAACCAAACCACCAGCACAACAAAACTGACAAGAAGCAGACAGTCACAGCTAACATGTGGCTCAGGCATGATTCATGGAGACTCTTGTGATTTTCTTCTAGCAAAACTGCTTTTTATTTGTGCAACATTTCTCTGTGACTTAGAGTGAAAGGAGAGCCTTTGGGGAATTCTGTAAGATTCCAAGAACGGGAATCTGAGTTCTAAATTATAGCAGAGTTAGCAGTGCGGTGATCTCCAAGTGGAAACACACACACACACACACACACACACACACACACACACACACACACACTGTCAGATTGAAGGAAGACAGTGATAAGCAGCACACATTTTGGGTGACTATACGGGTTCAGGAAGCAGAGGGGCTTCCGTGGGTGCAGTTGAAGCGCACCCTGGGCCTGCTGCATTTCCAGATTTTGACCTCATTCTCCCTAGTTTTACCCAGTGACTCAGTGACAGGAGAGCAGCTGGTTGTGCTGGTTGTCACAGATTTCCTTTCCTCATCAGTGGTTTTAGGTTCAGTCTCTGGCTTCTTTAGCGCCGGCGTGCTAGAGCCAGCTGTGTACGTCCCTCCCTAACTCTGCATTCAGGGACTCCCATGGGTTCCTTGAAGTTGGCCATGATGGAATATCTCTCCACAGAAATTACTAAAAGCTTCTGATCAAGAGTTCTCTGTTGGAGAGCTGGTTGTTAAACCCCTAGCAGCATGCCACTTCCGAGGGAGCGGGTCCCACCTTCCCGCCAGAGCCGACCCCACCGTCATGTCCTTGCATCTGGCCTTTCCTGTGCCTCTCTGCACACGGTCCCCGCTTCCCCGTCTCTAGAATCTATCTCCAGTGCTGAGCTGGTTCCTTCTGCCCTGTTTGCAAATGCACTGCTTTTCTCATTAACAAACAGACTAAAGGAATAAGATAAACCTGCCTTTCAGTGGACCATAAATGCCTGAGTGCAGGACTGAGTCTGGTGCACGGCTGCATCCTCAGCTCCCAGCAATTTCTGAAACACAGGAGGTGCCCAGCGGATCTTGGGTGGGGGAAGGCATCAGTGCTTTTCCCTGAACCGCTGCTCTGTCTTCCTCTCTCCTTGCTGCTGAACTCCTTTCGAGAGTAGCCCACGCCGCCCTTTGCAAATCCTCCTCTGCCACTGAACCATCTGGAAACTGGCTTACACCTGTCACTCCGCTGAGACATTTTTAGGGGACACCAAGAGGGTTTAACTTGCCAAATCCAGTACGTGTGGTTAGTTGGATGACTTTCTCTTGTCTTGTTCATTCATCTCTGTGCAGATGGGACACTGCAAGCTGTTTCCGTCTTTCTGAATATTCTTTCCAGGCTCCCGTGACTTAGGTCTTTCCTAGCTTCCTTCTGATTCCCAGATGTCTCCTCCTTGTGCTCTTGGCTGTGTTCTTTTCCCCCTTCGGTCTGGCAAGTATTGCAGGCACTGTCCTCCATCCTCCGATGCCTGTGTAGTTCCCCACTGGACCCCCTGGGAGCCTGTGTCCCTGGAGCTTGCAATTGAGAAGGAAGAGGCAGGGCTGCAGAATTGGTGTTTGAGGAGGCTCTGCAGCTGACCCTGATGCTCAGCCAAGCTGCACTCTGGCACGGGGTGCCATGGGGGAGCTGGTATTTGTGGTGGTTTCTTTATGGCTCTGTCTCGCCCACTAGACTCTGAACTCCTGGGAAAGCCCATCCCCAGCGAGGGCTTAGCTCCGAGGGTGGCCCGTGGAGGGAGCTCCGTCCGTGTGGTGGGATGGATGGATGGATGGATGAACCATTGAATGGATGGAGGGATTTGAAGGACAGGTTGAGTTTGGATCACGGAAGGAGACAAATGCCAGTGGACCCTCTCCCTAATTCTAGAGACGAATCGTTCAGCATTTCCGAGCTGATACTTAATGCCTTGTATGGACATAAAGATGAAAGGCACTCTCTATAGTGTGCCTCTCCTGAGAACACTCCTTCTCCTCCCTGCCTTTCCTCTGCCTTTCATGCTGTCTTCCCACCCCCATCCTAGAACTGTTCTGCAGAGGCGCTGCCATTCCAGGTCGATTGCATCCTTTTTTGTACTTTCCTGTGCCCCTCGCCACATTCTACCTCCAGTCAGTAATTTAACTGAAGTATGATGCCACACCATGCCCTTTGTTTATCTTGGGGAGGTTCCCTGTCACCTCCAATGCCTGGACACTCAACATGCAGGTAGATTGAGATAGGTCACTTACTATGATGGTAGTTGTTTATTTCCTAAATCTCAGATACAAAGATGTAGGTGGGGAGATGTATGCACTGAGCTAATTTTCAGCAGATCATTTTATTTTAAAATGAGAACTGGAGAACATATTCAGCATGTCCGTTTGGGTATGATGCAAATGGCAACAGAACTGAAAGCGACTCTTTTGAATACAGATACCGTAGTGGTTGGGATACTTTTGCTGCCACTGACAATGACAACAAATTCAGAATGATTTAGTGAACAAGGAAAATAAATTTGAGATGACAAGAAGTCCCGACAGGAGCTGCCTTCAGAGTTGGTTAATTCAACCCTTCTCCACCCTAAGCAGAAACCCAGGGATTTCCTTCATTTTCCCCCTGTCTTATCCTCACGTGGCCTGCTGGTAGGGTCCTGAGATGGTGGCCACAGTTCCAAGTGTCACACAGACAGGACTGATACCGTATGACCTCTCTCCATCAGCCAAGACTTTTCCTAGATGTCCTTTAGTCACTTCCCTCCGAATTGAGTTGGCCAGAATTAAATCACGGGCCCTTCCCTAAACCTATCAGTGGCAAGAGGAAAGGGTGCCCGGTGAGAGGATTTGCCCTGGAGCTGGGGCAGTGGCAGCTTCCTTGGGTCACTCGGGGGTGGGTGGCACACCCAGGCAAAATCGCAGCTCCTCCTAGAAGGGAGAAGGGCAGCCAGTGTCTGCTGCCCTTGCCACCAATGTGGGGCTATAAATGAAAAAAAACCACCTGGCTGCTCCATGACTGTGTTGTCCATGGCCAGGCGACATGTGGGGATGTCACTCACTCAGTGTCCCTGGCGTTGCTGCAGGGAGTGGATGGAGGCTTCTCGCCAGGCTGCTGTTGCTCAGCTGAATACCAGGCTCCTCCTGGCCCTGGTGGCAGCTTCTCTGCACATCCAGCTTTCTTCCCCATGCCAACTTCTTTTTTTTTCTTCATCTTTTAAGTAGATGCAGTTTATTGTACATACATTTATTATCAATAAATTTTATAAGAAAAAATAATAAGGCCTTGTTGGTATCTTTCTTCATACCTGAAATCTGTTTCTCATACAGTAACAACTTTATTTCAGTGGTCCTGATTCTGCCTTCTAAAACCATGCTGATAAAGGCGTGAACGAAGTGTATTTATTCCTCTACAAGGGTCCCTCAAATGTTTCTTTCCTCTTAGTCTTTTCTTATCCGTAATAAATCCTCCCCTTCCCCATTCCTCCTCAGCCTGTTTCTGTAGATACTCTCTAAGTCCCAGGCTCTGTAAACCTTTCTATTTTCCCACCTGTGAATGCACTTTAGTTTGCCAACATTTTTTACAAAATGGATCATCCAAAACTGAATGCTGACGCATGGTGGTCGGGAAGATCCGTGCAGAGAGTAGCTCTCTTATCAACGTTTTTGGGGACCAAGGAGGTCACCTGTCCCTGAATTTAACAACGCCTCGCATCTGCCCACTTGGCACCGTCACAAACGCTATCTTGCTGGACTTGTACCATCTCTTTGCAAGTCAGGCCCTATTACCTGCAGTTTTCAGATGAGCAGACCAAGGCCGAGAGAGTTTTGCTAGGCTACTAGTGGGTCAGCACAGACTTGGGGCTTTGAGTGCAGGGTTCTTTGACAAATGAAGTCTACTCTTCAGGGCCTCAGGCCTGTTTGCCTTTGACCATTTCAGTGGGGAATTCCTGACAATCACGTTACTCTTCTACCTCTCACGACACGGAAAGCAGAGCCTAACTGAGTCCCTGGGTGATGTGGTTTGTCCCTGTGGCAAGTGGCAGGGCTCAGGGTCCCTGCACATGTCATGAAACTCCGGAACCCCTTCTTTCTCCAGTTACTGGACCAGAGGCTGTTGAGCTGTATAGAGCAATTTGCACTCATACCTAGGTTCTCAAACGGTTGTGTCTTTCGAGTTCTTGAGTCTGGTTTGCATGATTTTCTGACTTTTTTGCTTGGATTCGGCCAGCTGTTACCTCACGTGGCTGGTAGCGTGCCTTTCTCTGGAAAAACTTCTCTCCCTGGACGTTGTGACATCTTTTTGGATCGTTTGTGGCTTCTCAGCTCTGCTATGGATAATCTACGTTGTCAGACAAATGCCCTGAGGATAAGTGAAATATTAATAATGCTATAATGCTAATTTTCAAATACCCATTGCACGCATTTAATAGAATCCTCTCTGGGCTTTATGCTGGGCTTTAAATCAGGCCCAACAATGTCTCAAACATAAATCAAATTTTTCTTTCAGCCTATTAGAGGTTTTGGCACAAAAATATACTATAGGAGAGCAGAGTATAAGAAATCTTAGCTCATGCTTTTAAAATTCATATTCCCCTTGCAGCAATTGGAAACCAAAGGCTATTTTAATCACTTGTCCATGGAAAACAGCTAACCAAGCAATGATCAATATTGGCTTTTGGATTTAGAGAAAATGAAATCGGGATATACCTTCTTTAACTGGGGATTTGTGCAGCCTTGCATAGTGTGATCGGGTTCACCGTTATCCTTCCCTTTCCTGTTGAATATGGAGCCACCAAACACAGGTGACTCACCCTCCTCGTATGGCCAGATGGTAAAAGTAACACGTTACCGTGAAGAAAATACTTTGAAAATATGTTTAGGGTTATAAAATGATTATTCCTTAGCTTTTTTTTCCTCCTGATTATAAAGATGGATATTCTTTATATTGGGAAATTTGGAAAATACACAAAACTATAAAGAAAAGGAGAGTTCAACTTTTTCAAATTCAACATACTGGCCAGGCGAGGTGGCTCACACCTATAATCCTAGCACTCTGGGAGGCCGAGGCGGGTGGATTGCTTGAGGTCAGGAGTTCGAAACCAGCCTGAGCAAGAGCAAGACCCCCATCTCTACTATAAATAGGAAGAAATTAATTGGCCAACTAATATATATAGAAAAACTTAGCTGGGCATGGTGGTGCATGCCTGTAGTCCCAGCTACTCGGGAGGCTGAGGCAGGAGGATCGCTTGAGCCCAGGAGTTTGAGGTTGCTGTGAGCTAGGCTGATGCCACGGCACTCACTCTAGCCTGGGCAACAAAGAGAGACTCTGTCTCAAAACAAAAACAAAAACAAAAACAAAAACAAAAACCATACAAGCGAGGTCATGCAGTATTTGTCTCTCCGGGCCTGGCTTCCATAGCAGTCTCCAGGCTCACCCAAGTTGTCACAGGTGACAGCATGTCCCGCCTCTTCAAGGCTGAATGCTGTTCCACTGGGTATATAGACCATGTTTTCTGTCTTCGTTCATTCCTAGATGGGCAGTTCCCTGTCTTGTCTACTGTGAGTAATGCCACTGTGAACCTGGGAGTGCAGGTACCTTTTCGACACACTCATTTCGTTTTCTTTGGATAAATACCCACAAGTAGGATCTGTTAGATCACACGGGAGTTCTATTTTTAATTTTTGGGGGAATCTCCATACTGTTCTCCATAACGACTGCACTAACATTCCCACTGACAGTGTGCAAGGGAGCCCTTTCCTCCATATCCTCACCAACACTTACCTTTCATCTTTTTGATAATAGCCATTCTAACTGGTGAAGTGATATTGTGGTTTCATTTGCATTTTCCTAGGTAATTAGGGTTGTTGCATATGTTGGGGGGGTATTGGGAGGTGGTGAAAGGAGACAAAATCTCAGTTAGACAAAGAGATCTATTGTACAGCACGGTGACTATAGCTAATAGCAATGTGTTATATTGAAAGTTGCTATGACAGTAGACTTTAAGTGTTCTCACCACAGAAAAATGTTATGGGAGGCTACACATATGGTAAGTAGCTCAATTTAGCCGATCCACAATGTATGCATATTTCAAAACATCATGTTATACACAATAAATACATATCATTTTTATTTGTCAATTTAAAAATGCATTTTAAAAAAATATTTTTGAAAATAAGAACCCCTCATAACTCACATGGGAAACCCAAAGCCAATGTCTATTAGTGTTTTGATGACTTCCTTCAAGTGATCATCCTTCCCTTCCTACTTCCCCTCTTTCCTCTTATCTAGTTATTATTATTTTCTTTTTGCCATATTAGGATCATATTATATATGTGGGTTTGTATCCTGATTTCTTCCCCAAGAATGTTATGTTGTATTTTCTACAAAATCGTAGCAAATGCTTTGCTGTGACATTTGGGCGATTTGGATTAAACGTTTCTATGCACAGGATGGGGTTGGCCGGAGGCCTCCCGAGTGGAGTGGGAGTGTCCGCTGGCCTGTGGAACCATTTATAAATAGTTTCCCCATTCAAAATATTGATTTTGATGCAATACTTAAGACACTTTCTAATTTGAAAATATTTTCAACCGAAGCAGATGCCATTTGCAATTGGTCATGTTGTGAGGATTCTATTAAATATAATATTTGGGGATTGAATATTTTACTTGGAAAGTTGCATGAGTGCAGGAATCCCTACATATCTGAGACAGGGAGAAAGAGAAAGAGAGAGATTGAGATTTTGCCAACTGGCATATTCTAAGAAAAATTTTTTCCTTTTTGTCTTTTCAGTTTGGTCCTGTTCTAATCTTTTGAAAGTACTCATCCTCCTAGCATTTATCAATTACAAGGGGCGTTTCTGTTTATTGGACTAAAACGATTGTTTGATTACAGTTGTTAGGAAATTCTATAAACCCTGCTACTCTGTTTTGAGCAGATAAAAGCACTAAAAAATGATCTGGGGAAACCATTATTACTAACCCTGGGGGCTGCAAGAGAAGAGAAAACATTTTCAAAATATTTTCTTTGCAGAAGTGTACGTGTGCTTTGGTGCACCAGCGAAGGCTTGGCCTTCGTTGCTTGCTAATCTTTGCTTCATACTGCCGGGCTTGCCTCGGAGGAGTGGAATGTCACTCCTTCTTTTTTTTTCTCAAAGGGAAGGATTTTAAGTTCTTTCCCCTTTTAGGATATTTTTAAAATAATGGTTAAGAAATAGGTTTTGCGACTACATGCACAGTTGATCCTGGGCATTAATATTTGGAGCAAGAAATAAGGCTTAACATTCTTGCATTTTTGTCCAGGTTGTTCCAGGACCCTTGGAGACCCGAGAAGAAAGCCGTGCTGACCGAAAGCAAGACAAATGACTCGCAGAGAAAAACGATGGTGGAACCCAGGGCAATTAGAGGTAAAACAAACACCCCTTGCCCCAAATCCTACCCCTCCCAGTGCAGACTTTTTAAAAAATGTGAATATATTTAATATTTGATCTTTGTGGTCCCAAAGCTCATCAGACCTTTTTCTTGGCCCTTTTCTTGGCCACTTGGAGGAATTCTGACGCCTGTCACTGTCCCCCTACACCGTGGGGCTTTTAGAGTGACTGCTTCGTCAGTACTGCAGTCTTCCGTCTCTTTTCTCTGCCATCCTCTCCTCTTTTCTGCCTCTTCCAGGAAAACCAGAGGGTCAGCATCTACAGACTTGTGCATTTACAGTATTTGTGTTTTCTGTCATACTGCCGAATTTGCTTTATAATTATTTTACCCGAATGCAATTGATACCTCATTTGAAGCGGCACCCACAGGGGGACACGTCTCTGTGTTCGTGAAACATTTTCTCCTGTTGGAGCAGGTCAGTGAGCTGTCTCCAAAGCGTGCCCCGTCACTCCCAGATGGCTGGGCTCCCCCAGAGAAGCAGTGCAAGGGTTCAGGTTGTGGTGGGGCCCCCATGACACTCATTTAGGCCACAGAATGTAAGAGCCTCTCCTTTGCCAAAATGAAGCCCGGAGTGATTAGTAGACGGGAAAACAGTGATGGTCCCTGGACGTGCCTTGGACAGGTCAGTGTCCCGTAGGACATGGTGCAGTCAAAACAGATGTGGTGTGTGAGGCTGTCACTCACTGTCCCCTCCAGCCCCCCATCTAAGTTTCATCCGTTAAAATATTTCAGCAAGTCCCTCGACAGAGGCGTGTTAGTCTCCTAGCACTGTTGTAACAAGGTGCCACAAACTGGGTGGCTTGAAACGGTGGAAATTCGTTGTCTCGCAGTTCTGGAGCCTGGAAGTCCAAGATCAAGGCACCGGCAAGAGAAGTTCTTTCTGAGGGTAGCAAGGGACAATCTGTTTCACGTGTCTCTTTGCCTTGTAGACGGCGTCTTCTCCCCGTATCTTCTCATCATCTTCCCTCTACACAGGTCTGTCTCTGAGTCCTCCCTTTGCACGAGGACGCCAGTCACGCTGGATCAGGGACCACAGGACCGCTCTTTAATGTAATTGCCTCTGTAAAGATCCTGTCTCCAAATACAGTCACATCCTTAGGAACTGGGGCTTAGAACCCCAACGTATGAATTAGGGTGACGGGGAAATTTGGAAAGATGAGCCACATCCTACTGAAGGAGTTCAACTTCCTATTTTCAGATGACTGTAAAGGTGCATTCCATTTCTCATACTTCCCCCCACCTCCCACTGGTCTGCCCTGCGTATCTCTGGAGTGCAGGAGCTGGGACAGAGATGAGGGTGGGCAGGTGGGGTGCAGAATTTAAGGTGGTGCTGGCTCCCAGGTGCTGTTCCTGCACCTGCCTGAGCCTAAGAAGGAGAACTTCCTTAAAGCATGGGCTCTGAGTGTCCCCTGCCTCCCTACCTCAGCTCTACAAGGGACCACAGCCCTAGCAAGGGGCAGGAGTCAGACCTGTGCAGTTCTCCCGGTAGGGTTTGCTGGTGACAAACCCATGCGCCTAATGTCCACTCATCCAGAGCAAGTGCACCTAATGCCCAGCTCATTCAGTGATGGGATTCATTATCACGAATCCAAAATTGCTTAGAGCCATTTTGCCTAAAATGTTTTCACTTAATGACTAGTTAGCTTAAAACTAAACATTCATTTTTAAAATTAAGGTTGTTTTTAGTCAATTGACAAAGGGTCCTTATGAAAATTAGCAGTTTATTAGTTGACAATTATTATTCTCAAAGTTGTAAAATGTTATACAGCATCAAAAATCATCTGCTTGGAGCATTTTTGCTTTCTTGGTAATAATGATTACCACTTGTTAAGTGCTTACCATGTGCCTAGCATTGTGGGAGGTTTCTTAGGCATAATTCGATTTATTCCATACAAAAGCCTGCAAGGATAAACAGAAGATAGCCAATGAATGGCTCAACCCACACCACGCTACCCAGTTGGATAGACACTGGCCAGATCTCGCACTCACACCCATGTACACTGCTAAACAGCATTCGGTAGTTATTATTTTTTTCTCCTGACACCAAATATGTGGTGTCTTTGCCAACACCAACCAATTATTTAACTCTCTGATACCAACCGGGTGTCCGACAATTCAATTCGATTCTAACATTAACTACTCAAAGTTAGCATCGAACTCCACAGGTGAAGGGGTTCAATTGCCTAAGACTGTCCTCACTTCAGATGCCAGTTGCAAGCGTTGGGTCCAACTTGGCTACAAAGTTGGGGGTTCCCATAGCCCTCTTCCCTTCAAGTTCTACAGTTTGCTAAAATAACTCGTAGAACTCAGGAAAATGCTATACTTACTATTATAGTTTATTATAAAGAATACAATTGAATAGCTCGATGAAGAGTTGCATAGAGTGAGATCTGGAAGGGTCCCGAGTGTAGGAGCCTCTCTCCCTATAGCATTGGGGTGCACCACCCTCCTGGCACATCAATCTGTTCACCAACCCAGCTCCCCAAACACCATCAGTTAGGGGTTTTGATGGAGGCTCATTACATAGGCATGTTTGGTGAGCTTATTGGCCATTGGTGATTAACTCAATCTCTAGCCTCTCTCCCCTCCCAAGAGGAGGGGTGAGGCTGAAAGTTCCAAGTGTCTAATCAAGACTTGGTCTTTCTGGTACCTGGTCCCCATCCAGAAGCTCTCTAGGGGCCCACCAAGAATCACCTCATTATAACCAAAGATGCTCCTGTTCCTCCGGAAATGCCAAGGGTTTTAGGAGCTCTGTACCAGGAACTGGAGACCATGTATCTTTCTTGTTACATTACAGTAATATTACCCCCACTATGCAGCTGTAACTAAGGCTCTGAGAGGACAAAGTGGCTGTTGCTACGTTTCCAAGGAGGAAGATGGCAGATCTGGTTTGCATCCTACATCTGACTCTGCCTCTGTGCTCCTGTCACCCGGACTGGAGCCCTGTCCTATGCCTTGGAGGGCCCATCCCTGCCCTCTCTGCCTGTTCCCACCCCCTATTCCAGACCACACCCCGGATGCTGGGAACCTGGAGCCTCTGCCCAGACTGGACGGAGCATCTTTTGGATCTACATCAGCCTCTTTTCTGGAGTCCATCTCCTTGGGCAGATCTCATATGTGTGTCCCTGGGCCTGAAGGACAACCATGGAGACCTTTTGGATGGAGCGTGACCATGTGGGCCTGGGTGTCTGCGTGACTGTTGAGGAGGCCCCTGGCATACAGGACAGAACCGGTGTTGGGAAGAGAAGAGGGGCTGGGGGTCAATATCTTCCATCAATTTTCTTGCACCAGCTCTGCAAATATTCAGGTCTTCTCTTAGCCCGTTTGCAGTACGCCCTCCCCAATTACAAAATGCTTATTTTCCTTTTATCCCTGTGTACCAACCAGTCCATACTTTATGCAGTTCTAGCAAAGGTAACCCTCTAGCAAAGGTCAGATCAAGTTTGTTTCTAATTAGTTAGAAACTGGCATTTTGAAAACAAAAACAAAGAAGGGAGAAAAGAATTCTGTTGAATATCAAGGCTGTTTATTTTTCAAGATATTCAATAATAAAATGATGCTGGATCATGAAATGCAAAATCATAAGCATATACATTATCAAGTGAATGTATCGTAAGAAACAAATATTAAAGAAAGTGTTTTTAGACGACATAGATTCAAGTTCTGCAAGAGTTCCAAGTCAGGTAATAGAAAATAGAAAAAAGGCTCCCACAGTGACATAAAACCATCACATCATTCACCAATTATTAAATATTTGAGATGTGATTATTAGGAACACAAAAGTAAGTTAGAAGAGTTCCTTAAAAATCCATAAAATGCCTCCCAAATGGTAAAAAGAAAGAACAGGCCGCCAAGTGACTGGAAAAGGGTCAAGGGTATTTGTGGATTGAGGAGGCCTGGGAAAGGTGGTTGCCTGTCATCCTCCTGGTCTTTAGGTCTTTGGTCTCTCGCTGGTGTGGGCTGGGGGATGGCAGGGCCATCGCACTTGGTGACCCCTCTGGCTGATGATGACCCTGGTCGTGGTGGGTTAAGGGGCTCGTATACCCTTGGTGTCTAATGTGGGGCAGCTGGAGAAGTTTCTGTCCCTTGCTTCCCTGCCTTCCTTCCAGTCCTCACACCTCATGGTCACCAAAGCTCCTCGGTGGCACCTCGTCTTCCCTCTGTGTCGCTCGGCTCTGCCCCCTCCTCCAGATGTCACCCACACTCCTCCTCTGGCACCTGCACTAGCCGCCTGCTCTCAGGCCTGAGCTCTTTGTGCCTGTGTGAACCATTTCTCTATCTCCATCCTGCAGGGATCGGGACCGTGTGGCACCGGAATCTATATATTCCCTTCCCTGCCATTTGATCCTTGATGCGTTGGAAGCACCCAAAACACCCCCATAAGAACATGAGACACAGACAGTGGTTGATTCAGTCTGCGTCTCGGTTGGTTACAGATGAGTGATATTTTCTGTGGTCTCGGATATCCAGAACGTTGCTCCCATTTCCCGGCATTCAGGAGCCCCAGAAAGCTGGCGCAGCGACGTGTGCAGGGAGAATTCAGTCGTTCCTGGGAAGGGCTCTGAGAATCCCATGGCGCCTTCCGGGGGAGGTTTCTTGGTTATCCTTCGGTTTCCAAACTCATGTGGACGGTAGGATTAGGGTTTGAGATCATGCCTCTTCACGGAATGGAAATAGTATGTCTGTGTGTTGGAATGAAGTTAATTTCCTTTGAAATCCCTGTTTGAGTTTCCTTTATATCTGGCTGGAAATGTTTTAAGGGAGATCTTGGTAACTTGATTACTCAGGGCAAAGTCACAAAAAAAGGCTATGTAATGAACTGCCCCAAATCTTGTGCGGCTGAACACAGCAAGCACTTAGCCGTGAGCCCGTGTTCTGACCATCCGGGCTGGCCTTGGCTGGGCGTGACTGATCTGTCTGCCTCCCTCCTGTGTCCCGGTTGTGGTTGTGTGTGAGATCACGGAGGGTGGTCTTGGCTGGGTGGCGGGAGTGACTCGGCTGTGTCCTGTGTGCTTGTCATCCTCCTGCATGTGAGTCAGGCGTGTTCCCTCACTGGAGGAAGAAAGCAGGTGGAAACACGTCATGCCCCGTGAGACTCTAGTCGGGAACTGGCGCTCTGTCCTGCTGCTGCTGTGTTCTCTGGGCTGAAGCAGGTTGTACAGACAGCCTCAAAACAAGGGTTGGGACAGTAATTCTAACGCTTTAGCCGGAGGAGCCACAGTGTCACGTGGTGAGAAGCATGGGTGCAGAGAGGAGTGGAGAATTGGAGGCATCACTGCGACAGCAAAACATAAGCAATTTACTGTCTATCTTCCCGGTGTATTTAGAGCACGTAGCAGGACATTTTAATTACCTATATGTGTTATAACCACCTCCCCCCAAACATGGTAGCTTAAAACAACCACCGTTAATTGTTTGTCGTGGTGGTGTGGACCGACTGTGCTCAGCTGGGCAGCTCTGCTCTCCTGGTGTCAGCGGGGGCCGCGGTCACCTGAGAAACAGCCTTCCGTCTGGACGGGCCACAACAGCTCCCTCGCCGGCCTGGCGTCGGGGTTGGCAGCCAGCCGGCACCTCGGTCCTCTGCCGCGTTGATGTGCGGCCCAGGGCGTGGGGGCTGGGTTCCGAGAGGCAGGAAGGGAAGCTTCCGGTTCCGGTAAGGCGCGGGCCCGGGCCTCTGCCGTGTTCTCTAGGTGAGAGGCAGCCGAGGTGAGCCCAGGGCTGAGGTGAGCGGCAGCAGGTGTGTGCGGGTGAGCTGGCCTGCAGAGATGGCCGAGCGCGGAGAAGCAACAGTTCGTGCCCCAGAGCGGGGGTCATGCGGTGGGAAGCTGTCCTTCTGCCAGGAGGGCTCAAGGGTGCCGCTCCGCTTCGAGGCTGATGAGCCCGAGAGCAGAGCGGTGTTTTCTGGGGCACCTGTTGTCCCTGCCAGGGGCGGGGAGGGGAGGATTCCTGTGCTCCCAGAGACCTTCAGCCAGGCCCCGTCCTCCCCAAGTCTGCCCTCCCGTGGGAACGTCAACAGCGTGGGTTACCTTCGACTGCTGCCAGCTTCAATTTCGAGATAGAGCTTCATTCCCTTTGCCTTTTTTGGCAACTGTTAGCCCCCAAAGGGAATGGCTTTTAGCCTAGGGAAAAAAATTGCATATTTTCCAAGACTGAGAAATTTGGCTATAGTGAAAAACAATGCCTGAGTTTCCAAGCATATCATCTTCTTGGCCAGCCAGACTCCCCCCAGTTTCGGGAGGACTCCGGGGAGCCCTCTCCGGAGGACAGACTGGCAGCACATGGAGCTGAGGTGAGCACTCCTGGTGAGAGGCACGTGGCTGGCAGTGGGCGTGTCCATACGGAGCAAAACAGAGAGGGCGGATGCAATTGTCATTGGGACTCCTGGGAGGGCCTCAGAGGGTCCCTGCTCTAACGTGACCAGCCTCGAATTTGTGAGGCAGGTTTCGTGTCTCTACTTCTGTAATCATACGGTTTATTTTTATTGTGAGGTTTATTACTGCTGAGAGACATAGGCTATATTTATTATATAAAAAAGAAAACATAAAAGAGACCATTGATAAAAAATAAATGATATCACCTAAAAATATAAATCAGAGAAGGTATTTTTAGTGACGGCAAACAACCGAGGGCTTGGCTGAGATTTGCAGAAACCAGCGGGTGGGTGGGGAGCAGTTACTGGAGGCTGGAGCTGAGAGGAGGGACCCCGGGGTAGGAGAAGTCACCCTAGAATCCAGCAGTGGCCAGAACCGTGGCCCAGCACCAAGGGTGGCAGGTATCAGTGGTAGGAAGGGGAGGGGAAGAGATAGCCCAACCTTTCTATCCTCGAACCCCCTGGTGTCCGTTAGGGCCACAACAAGCAAACCTGACAGGTGGCCGGAAGGCAAAGGATCCCTGCTGTGGCCATCTGTAGTGGCCAGCCCTGGGGCAGGGAGGGTGGAGAGGGGCTCTCTGGACAGTGGCCAGAACATGCTGCTTTACAATCTAAATAAAGGAATGTATTGGGTGAAGTATACATTTCTGGAAAATCCCTGGAGCATGGGCTCCTTTAAATTTAATTCATTTAAGACATGTTTAAAAACGTCCTTTCAACATATGGGCTGATATCCATTTAAATATGTCAAATTGAAATTTCTTATGGGCCTTGGAGACAGGCAGGCCAATCTGATTTGAATCTTGGTTTAATTGCTCATTAACCAGGTGATCCCGGACAAATCGATAACCTCCTTGAGTCTTGGCGTCGTCATCTGGACAATGGGATTGATAATCTCAGAGTCAGGGGTGGAACTAGATGACAAAATGCATCTGGAGCCCTTAGCCCAGGCACTTAGTATTTAGCACCTAAGTACTCAATGAACAGTAGCTGTGCTTATTATTAAGAACTTAATAACAAAACTTTAAAAGATAGGTAGGTGGCGTCAGTTCTGTTGGAAACGTCAAAAGTCCAGTTTTGTCAATACAGTAGCAAATGCGTCTTGTTTTAGAGGATCACTCATGCTGCCCCTGTAAGGATGAGACCTGGGTCGGCGGGACACAAGTCCTCTGGGTGTCACACTGGGTTCTCTTAGGGGTAAAAGGAGGTGATTTTCCAGTGGAAGAGAAACGAGTTTTCTAGTGGCCTCATGTACTACCCACACCTACAGGATGCTTTGGGGCAAACGTTTTGATGCAGTGCCCTTGGCGTATCATGGTGTTCAGTCCTACTGGAAGACCAAACATGGAAACGTGGTTGTTTACACTGTCTGTGTTGCCCCCTTTTTGTCTCCTAGCTGTTGCTGGTTCTGCACGGCTGGTGAACGAGCTGGCTTACTGAAGGACATGATTCAGACTGTCCCGGACCCAGCAGCTCATATCAAGGTAAGTCCCGCCTTGGCAGGGCAGCTGCCCCTGACATTCTCTGTGGCTGGACTTCCGTGGGTGGCAGCCCGCATGCCAGTGCATGCCGGGGTCGGCCAGCCAAGGCCGTGGGCCAGTTCCAGCCACCGCCTGATTGTGTGCAGCCCAGGACCTAAGAAGATGGATGTCACATTTTTAAGTGGTTTTTAAAAAAACTCAAAAGAAGGATATTTCATGGCATGTGTAAATCACATGAAATTTACATTTCAGCGTCCATAAAGAAAGCTTTATTGGAATGCAGCCACACTCATGCATTCATGTATCATCCGTGGCTGCTCTCGCTCTGTGATGGCAGAGTGGAGTAGTTGTGACAAAGGCCACGTGGCCACAAGCTGACAATATTTACCGTCGGGATTTTTATGGGAAAAGTTTGCCGACCCCCGAGATAATGTATAAAATCACATCCAAATTTTTCCAACTCGTGTTTGAATTCCGTCTCCTTTACACTCTCCTGGGCTTAGCTAGGAGGAGACAAGAGGGTCGCTGGTTGTATTTCCAGGGTTCCCACGTTGTTTTATCGGGGCCGATGGCACCTCCCACCTACCGCGACGACCTTCTGACCCACACTTCCTGTGCCCCGGAGGTGAGAGAGCGAGGAAGTGAAACTTGTGCCAAGGCAAGTCCCAGAGAGGAATCTGGCCCATTTATTTCAAAATAATACTCCACATACATGCGGGTTATAGCCACAGGGAGGAAATAAGGTGATGGTTTTAATATACTTCACACAAATGAAGGCTACGGAAGAAATTAGGGCATGAGCTCCCCGATCCAAATAGACTCATCTACACCTGTGCTATTTGGTTCAGCTGTGTCTACACTGGCCAGACAGAATAATTGACTACATGGCCAGTTATTCACTTTCCCCGTATAAATTCATTTTCCCTAAGTGGCCTCGTCGGTTTTACTAATTTATATTCTTTGCCTACAACATTTGTTGAAAATGGAAAGTGGCTTATAGTGGAAAGGAGAGTTTATGGTATTGAAAATTTAACCTTTCTTTTTTTTTTTAATGACTAAAACCAGAAAATGCCTTCCAGAATCCCACACATATATGTAGACACGTGCACATTCAAAAACAACACATTTGGGAAGGTGTTATGGACCACGTGCAAGTCACGCTCAAGCACATTTGATTTCTTTGGAAATGGAATTAGAAGTAATAAGAGTTTCAGTGCATCCTTTCAGCTTTGTGGGTGCTCCCGAAATTTCAGAAATCAGGGTAATTCGGGACCTTGAGGATTCTGAGATTTGCCCAGGGATACGGAGGAACTGATACTTAGGGGAGCGCTATCATTTGATTTCTATGTGATATTTTATCGGGGTATAACAGTTATGTTTAGAAAAATGCAAGTGGGAGATCTCTTGGGGATGTGATAAGGTCTCTTCAAAAATATTTGGGGGTGTATTTGATTAGTGTGTCTCTGCCTGGCATAGAAGGTGAGGGGAAGACTTTTTTCTCTTTAATGTCTGTTGAACATGAAGCTGCACGATGCAAATAAAAGCTCACGGAGAAGATGACACGAGAAAGCGTTCTACAGGGCAGAGCATGAGGGCCAACAATGGAAATTCACTTTACTGGCATTTTCCCCCTCACCAACCGAAAGAAAAAGATGAATCATCGAGAAATTATGGCGGATTTTTAAAAGTTAATTCGTAAAGCTCGAATGGAACGATCTTACAAAAACCTGAGAGACAGGAGTCTTTGAAAATGCGCTTTGGTGGAAGTGTTCTGTATTTGATCTTGGGAATGAACTGTGCTTTCAGCTCTGATCTATCTTATTATCTTCAGACTGGTCGGCGTGCATGTAAAGTGAAGGATAATTTTGAGAAGTGGTAACTCTGAGAGATTTTAAAAATAAATTTCAACTCAGATTGCCCGTGGGTGTTTGGAAAGGTGACCTGGCAATGCAGAGTTGCAGTTACTAATAGCTGATGTTGGCTGCAAGGCCAGAGCGGATTATATTAAAGATGTTTATTTCCTGTATACGCCTATCAATATTCCACCTATTGGAATTTGAATAATTTTTCCTGGCCTTCTTTTTTTTCTTTTTTGCATATGAAGTTTGAATTCTTGACACTGGCATTGGGAAAATAAATTTTCCTTCCACTGTTTCCTTAAAATGTATGATTTGGGAATTTATGAAGTAAATGTTATGTGCTGAGAAGCTTCTGGAAGCTTCTGGCTTTGTGCTGAGGAGTGCAGCCATCTCTTCTGGGAAAGGAAGTTCTCATGAATAGCACATGAATGGTTCCACTCGATGTGTTAATGTAAATAGTGGAAGATTTTTGTCTTTGGCTCATGGCTGCTAAAGCGTTTTTGTCATCTGAAGAGGACTGGAGTTCTCCACAGAAGTGGCTTAACTCTGCAGGTGTGCACAGGGCCACGTGTAACTTCACGCTCACGCCACGGGCTGTCCTGGGAGGAGAGGGAAGTTCCTTTCGCTTTAAAGAGTTTTGTTCTGCATAATTTACAACAGTGCTTTTCTGCCAGAACAAATGGCTTTTGCCCTTTTATATGTTTAAGGAGCTGGACATAATGAAAAGAAGGAGGGATGGTTAATAAAAATGGAATATAAGATATGCTTGATTTAAATAGTGGAAGAATTGTGGCAATTCATTTACAAATAAAATGAGCAGAACATTTATCTTAGCTTGCTCTCTGTTGGTGATAATAGTGACAATCATCAAGCACATTTTGATTTGTCTTGTTTTTGGAGGCCCTTCCACGTACTTTCTTACAGTGGAAATTATGCTGACTTGTCACGCAGATTTGCACTTAGCACGTCAGGGGACCATACCACTGCTCTGCGAAGGGGCAGAACTATCACAGCCGAAGATGGCCCTGGACTGCTCTCCTCAGCAGGGAAAAAAAGGCCAGCAAATCCATTTTCTTAGCACCCTATAAATATTGTTGGCATTCATTCTAATTCTGATAAAGGATTTTTCAATTGGCATGATCGCATTTCCTAACAAGAGATCTCTTCATAATATTTTTATTTACTGACACTTGATGAAGAGGATTCACACGTCCCCCTGCTGCCCATACAGAATAACACGCATTTTGGAGCTGATGGGATGAGGACTGGACTGAGAGGGGACGATCTGAACATCCATCCTGCCCCGTGGCTCACCGGCGGTGTAGCCTAGAAATGCTGGTCATGAAAACTTTAGTTACTGTCGTGGCTAAGGACACAGGCTTCTGACATCAGGCGACTTGCTTCAAGTCTCGCTCCATCCTTTACCAACTCAGTGATTTCGTACAAGTCCTTTGATCTCTCTGTGCCTTGGTTTCCTTTCATATGAAGTGGTAGCACCTATTTTGTGGGGTTAGCGTGAGGATTAAATGAGTCAGTACATTTAGACCTCACAGAGTTTAAACTATTGTGAGCTATTAGTGCGGTCTATAAGCTGAGGGTAAAAGACCCATCTTAAAGATACAAAGTTTTTTGAGATGGGGTCTTGCTACATCACGCAGGATGGTCTTGAACTCCTGGGCTCAAGCGGTTCTCCTGCCTCCACTTCCCGAGTAGCTGGGACTACAGGCACGAGCCATTGAGTCACTGAGCCTTCTATGTACTCACACGAGGAGAGGGGGATGGGGGGTGGAGTAAGGGACCAAAGAGATACAGCCTCTGCCATCCAAGGCACAGGTCACCTGTTCACAAACATCTGGGACACCATGAGGCTGCTGGGGGTGCTGGGCAGGGTTTTGGGGGGCTGCTGTAGCCTGCATCTTGGCCTGCTGCACCTGGCTCAGCCACCACCCTTAGTCCTGCTTACCCACCTGCACCCAGCGGCCGCTGCTTCTGCCTGCAGACAGGCTGGCAGAGGGGCTTCCTGGGGCGACACCTTGCTGTTTATTCCAGGTGAAGTATGCAGGTGATTTTTGAGCATTTCCCACGAAGCCAGTGGCCTACAGGTCGGCTCACCTGCACCGGCACACCTGTTTTTTAACTTGCCATTGACACCTGCTATGCCCTGGTCCATGAGGGATGTCCAGGCTCAATTCTGCTGTCTGCTCCTAGCTGGCATCTGGGTACCGCTCCCTAAGATTCCGTGCAGGGATCAGGCATGATTGGTGGACCACAGGACACACAAGATCTGTGTTTAGGTTTCTAGTTGCCATCACATGTGGAGGACTGAAAATCAGCTCACTCAGGATTTGTTTCTAATTATGATTTTTCCACTTGGGTTCCTTTTCTCTTTAGCTTTTATACTTTTGCTCATTTTATTTTAATTTTTTTAGAGACAGGGTCTGGCTCTGTCACCTGGGATAGAGTGCAGTGCTGTCATCATAGCTCACAGCAACCTCAAGCTCCTGGGCTCGAGCGATCCTCCTGTCTCAGCCTCCTGAGTGGCTGGGACTACCGGTGCGTGCCACCATCCCTGGCTGTATTTTTGCTCATTTGACTAAGTGTGTTGGGGCCAGATGATTCTAGCTGTAAGCTGGGCTCTACCTCTTATCAGCTGCCTCAGTTTCCTCAGCTGTAAAATGGGGATGAAATAGTGCACCTACCTCATAGAATCAGGATGGAATTAATTAATGCATTTGAAGCATTCAGAGCATGCCTGGCACACAGTAAGCATTTACTATCATCACGTTACACATTATCATCAATACATTATAATGGCATTGATACCACATTAATCATGTAATATATAATTAACATATTAATAAGACATTATTAATATGTAATATATATAAATAGACTCTTAAATAACAACAGTAGAAGTGGAGAAGGAAGAAGGGGGAATACTTCTGGACAGAATTGAAAAGGGACCAGGTCAGAACTTCCCAAGAAGTGAGCTGAGCCATCACTTCTTTCCCACACAGTCCCATGGCCGCTTTGAAGGTGACGCTGAGTATTTCTGACTATAAAAGATGCTGAACTTAAACTCTGTGCACGTTTTATAGAGGGAGGAGTCGATCCCAGTTTTAGAAGTAGCAGTGCCGTGTGCGAGGCCCCTGGGAGGCCCGAGGGCCCAGCAGATGAACGGGGCTCTCCTCAGTAATGTGAAGCGGCTGCAGACAGTGCCCGGTGGCTGGCGTTGGCTGGGGAAGGATTATTGGGCGATGTTGGGGCTGGCGGTGATTTACCCATCGTCACTGTCACGGGGGGCAGGGGGGTTCACCACCGAGCGCCCACCTGGCTGACACAAGACTCATTGAGTCGCAGGCATTTCGCACACTTTGGCAACCCTGATTTATAGTGACTTTGCTCCCCAGGAAGATGCGAAGTCCATCCTTCTGAGAATATACTCCAAAGAGACAGAGCTTTCCCCCCAAATTCTGTGTATTTTGAGGATGAGTTGAGTCTTTGATACGATGCCTATTTTTCCTCAATAAATCAGCTTTGATCCGTTTCCAGCCGGGTTAGCACATACGGAGGCGCCTGGTGGCTTTGTGGCCGTGCATGGCCGCACGTGCAGCGTTTTACTTTCATTTTTTTCAGCAGGACGGTGGCACTTAATCAAAACTTCTACAATAAGTGCATGTTACTTTTATACTCAGAAAAATAATATTGCTTAAAAATATGAAGCTATGTGATACAGCAAAATAATGGGGACTTCTAACATCTGGTGGCCCTGCCTGCAGATTTCTTCACGTGAGTGGTCTCGAGCGGGGCTGTGCGCTCTGTTCTTCCTTCTTGTTGGCTTCTGGTGCCCTGTGGGTGACCACGCTGGGACACACTCCAGGGCCAGATCTGAGACTGAGCTCAGTCCTGGTTGCGTTTGGAGGCGCGTTGAGGGTGAGAGTAGAGGGGTTTGATGGAGCGCTCCCCAGGTGTGCTGCAGCCTCCCAGTCTGACTCCTGGTACGATCCAGTGATGCTGACATTCAGAGAGGGACACCAGCCTCCCTGAGGGACACCAGGAGGTGTAGGTGGGGGTGGGTGGACATTCAGATCACTTCCCAGGAGAATGGTCGGAAGTTGTGCGTGGTGAGCCCAGACCTCCTCTGGGGCGGTTTTCCTCCAGAGCTGGTCCTCATAATGTCCTTCTGTGTACCTTGCTTAGATGATTGACAATTATCAATGATTCCCCCGGCCTTACATAATCCATTGATAAATATTTATCAAAAGAACCAGTTTATTTTCCCGTCTACACTGGAGGCTGCCATCTTTCGCGCCACTGCTCTGAATTTCCTAGTCACACTTCGAAGGGTTTAGAGAACATTATTTGGCAAATAATGTGAAAACATCTGCAAATTTCTCTGGCTCCACAATTAGGCGTAATAGAGTCCAGGAGAGAAGTGTCACTTGCTGCTTCCACCTTGTAGGAAATTGACTGAGGAATTTGAGTCAAGAATTTTTCAGGTCAGCTCCCCGCAGGTGAGTGATGGAGGACGTCAGTGCAGTTGACGTCACCGCCTCTGATACAGCTCTCCCTGTGCAGCTGGGGTTTGAGGACGGTTATCCTTGTTGCGAGACTCAGTTTGGAGCCACCGCTGTGGGGAAAGCAGGAATTGGAGGTGAGCGGAGGGACAGGACACTAGATACGCGTTTTCTGTTGAGGACACCCAGCTTTCTGCCTGCCCTTACTGGCGAGCAGAAAGAAGTCTCTCTCACTTACTGGTTCTCCGTGGTTCAATCCTCACCTCCTTTTCCTCCTGCACCTTCTCCATCTTCCTATCCCAAACTCCCATGGCGTCCGTTGTCACCCTTTGATCCTAGCATCTCCCCACCCAGCGGTGCCCTTCTGTTTTTCTCCAGGAAGCACCTGAGAGCGCTGTTTTAGCCCACGCTGTTGTGATTTTTAACCTCTGCCGATTTGATGGGTGAACGACAGAGTTTTCTAGATGTTATTTCATTTGGAAACTTGTGAGTTTGATCAGCTCTTCATATTCTTCATACACTTATCATACGTTCTATCATCTCCTTTGTGATATTTTTGGACCCATTTCAATGAAATCATTCAACATTGCTGAGTCTATAGCATGAACTGAGCAGATACGGTCCCAGCTTGCGTGGAGCTCACATTCTAGTGGTTGAGATAGAATGTACTCAAGTGAACATGTAATTGCACATAATGTAGGGCTGGTTGGGATTCTCCACGGTAAGCAAGAGAGTGAGGAAGGAAGAAGCTGCGTTTTATGCAGGGGGTTAGAGAAGGTCATTGGGAGGAGGTGACATTCAAGCAGAGACAACCTGAAGAAAGTAGGAGCATGAGCCATGTGATCACACAGGGGAAGAGTATCACAGAGAAAGGGAACAGCATGTGCAAAGGTCCTGAGGCAGGAGCTTGCTTGGCATGACCAAGGAACAGCAAGGAGACTGGGTGCTGGCATGGAGTGAGGTGAGAGCTGCAGGATGTGGGCTTGGGGAGGTTGGAGAATTCTGTTAAGCAAGGACGAGGACATTTTAACTTTATTTTGTATGTGATGAGAGGAGAACCATTGGATGGTTTTAAGCAGAATGGCTAACACGATTTGATTGAAGTTTGGGTTTTTTTTAACAGCTTTATTGATGTATAATTCACATTGGTTGAAGTTTGAAAAGATCCACGATGGCTGCTGTGTGGAGAAGAGGCTGGGGGAGGGGCAAGGGCTGAAACAGGGAAGGCAGTTGGGAGGCCACTGCCAGGCACCAGGCAGCAAAAGTGGGTGCAATGGGGAGTGGTCAGGTTGGGGGTCCACTGTGAAGGGGGAAAAGACAGAATTTGCTGATGGATCGGTTATGGAGTGTAGCAGAGTCAAGGATAACCCCAGAGACTTTGCTGTGACTGTGCGAATGGTGGTGTCACCTTCTCTCCTAGGGCCGTCTGCAGGAGGAGAGACTTGGCCATGGGAGGGAATCAAGAGCTGGGTTTTGGCCACGTAGAGTTGGAGACGCCTGTTATAACAGGTATCCAAGCTGTGATGTCACAGGTTGAGAAGAGCTCACGTGAGAGAGTAGAGTGCGATAGACATCTGTGAGTCCTACCCCTCAGGGCTGTATCTGAGGCTGGGTGACCAGGCGAGCTCACCTAGGGACCAGGATACAGACGGCTCTTAGGGTTGAGTTTTGGGCCCCTCCGACGCGCGGAGGTTGGGAAGAGGAGGAGGAGGAGGCCACAGAGGAGCTGGGAAGAGGGGCCGGTGGGGCAGGAGGAGCGCTGGGAGACAGGCAGTGAGGAGAGACGAGGACTGAGCGTCAACCGTGAACGTCAGTGTGGCCTGGATAAGAGTGACTATCGTGGAGTGGACAAAAGCCACACTGTAGTAGGTTTCAACAACAACAAACGTGTGGACAGCTCATGCAAAGAGCGCTTTTCGCAGGATTTAGAAGGGTTAGTGAGTTTATCTGCAATTTTTATAAATTATATTTTAATGATACCAACCCTCAATTGTGTCATATTGGTTGTGTAGATTGTTTTTGATGTTTATTCTGCCTTTTAATGGTTATGATGTTCCTAATGTTATGATGTTTTCAGTGCCCCCATGAGATAAATATTTTTCTTTGATCACGCCTATCGCTATTTTTCTTTGTTATCTTTCCCTTAGCTTTTAACTCAGAAAGTTCTTACATGTTTTTTTGTTGTTATTCTTTTTACTTTTGTGCATTTCCCAGTTTTCTATATGACTTGTGTAATAGGAATAAAAGAAAATACATTTTATCTTAAAAACCACCAACAAAGTCATTCAGTGTTCACCAGAGACAGACAGAATTGCCTGCGGCGTCAAATTCAGGTTCCTTCATCTGGAGATCTGGATTCTGTGCAAAATGAATACAGCATAACTTGGCAGCAGTTTTTTTCTCTTAGTGCCCCCTGCAGGGTTGATAATCAAAATATTTGGTGATTAGCATGGCTATGCTAATTAGCGTGGGGCATAGGCCAATCAGAAAAGATTATGAGTGGAAATAGCTGATGTCCCGGTCAAGGTGTGGACCACCCCTCCTCTGAGTCCTCTGCCCACTGGTGAGTTCCTCACCACACACTTTCCTGGCCTTCTTGCTTTTGCCTTCCTGCCCTCCGAATCTTGCCATTTGTTTCCTTGCCGTTTTGAGAAGGGAGGGGGTGTTTACCATATGAAGATTATCTATGCACTTGTTTTGTTTGCTTGCCAGATTATAAATTACTTACAGTGATCATATAATCATTTTTGGGTCCCACACAAAATAGTAGATACTTAACATATATGTACTGATTGAATTAAATAGGCAACAGTCACAAGGAAGCAAGAGTGACCCGTGAACTTTGTTGTATTCTGAGACATAATTCAACATTTTGGTATCCACTTACCCTTTCTAGGAATGATTGTGACCATACAACCAATTATAGCAGAGAGAATACGTTCTCAAAGGCTATGTGTCTTAACTTATATATATATATATATATATATATATATATATATATATGCATGCACACACATATATAAATAGACTTAATTTTTTAGAGCAGTTTTAGGTTCACAGCAAATGGAGTGGAAACTATAGTTTTTCCTTATAACCCCTCCCCCTCCATGTGCATAGCTTTCCCCACTATCAGCACTCTGCACCAGAATGGTCCATTTGTTAAAATTGTTGAATCTACACTGACGCATTATCACCCAAAGTCCATAGATTTCTTTACAGTTCACCGTTGGTGTTACATGTTCTATGTGTTTTGACAAATGTATAATAGCAAGTATTCGCTATTATAGCATCGTACAGAATAGTTACACTGCCCTAAAATTTCCCTGGGCTCTGCCTATTCAACCTTCCCTCCCTCCCTCCTAACCCCTGGCAGCCAGTGATCTTTTCACTGTCTCCATAGTTTTGCCTTTTCCAGAATGTCATATAGATTCATACAGTATGTAGCCTTTTCAGAGTTGCTTATTTCATCTAGTAATATGCATTTAAGTTTCTGCCATGTCTTTTCCCAGCCTAATAGCACATCTTAACTTTTTTTTTATTTCAGACTATTACAGGGGTACAAATGTTTGGGTTACATGGATTGCTTTTGTATTGCTTGAGTCAAAGTTATAAGTGTGCCCATTACCCAGATGGTGTACATTGTACCTGTTAGGTATGGTTTCACATATACCCTCCTCCCCTTCTCACCTGCATGATTTCTGTTGAGTTTTACTTCTATCTGTGGACATGAATGATGGCTGTTTAGTTTCAATTTAATAGTGAGTGTATGTGGTGTTTGTTTTTCCATTCTTGCAATACTTCACTTAGGAGGATGGTCTCCAGTTCCATCCAGATTGTTGCAAAAGATATTAATTCATTTTTTATGGCTGAGTAGTACTCCATGGTCTATATATACGATATTTTATTGATCCACTCATGAATTGATGGGCACTTGGATTGGTTCTGCATCTTTGTGATTGTGAATTGTGCTGCAATAAACGTTCTAGTGCAAGTTTCTATTTGATAAAATGACTTTTTTTCCTTTCAGTAAATACCCAATAGTGAGATTGCTAGATCAAATGGTAGGTCTACTTTTAGTTCTTTAAGGACTCACCATACTATTTTCCAGAGAGGTTGCACTAATTTGCAGTCCCACCAACAGTGTATAAGTGTTCCTTTCTTTCTGCATCCACACTAGCATCTGTCTGTTCTTTGGGACTTTTTGATAAAAGCCATTCTCACCAGGGTCATTATGGTTTTGATTTGCATTTCTTTGATAATTAGTGATGGTTGAGCATTTTTTCATATGCTTATTGGCCATTAGTCTATCTTCTTTTGCAAAGCTTATGTTCATGTCCTTTGCCTACTTTTCAAAATAGGGATAGAGGGAACATACCTCAAAATTATAAAAGCCATAAATGACAAACCCACAGCCAAAATCATACTGAATGGGAAAAGGTTGAAAGCATTACCACTCAGAACTGGAACAAGACAAGGCTGCCCACTGTCACCACTTCTATTCAACATAGTGCTGGAAGTTCTAACCAGAGCAATCAGGCAAGAGAAGGAAATTAAGGGTATCCAAATTGGAAAAGAGGAGGTCAAACTATTGCTCTTTGCTGAGGATATGATCTTATATCTAGAAAACCCTAGAGATTCTGCTAAGAGACTCCTGGAATTGATAAATAAATTCTGCAAAGTCTCAGGCTATAAAATCAATGTACACAAATCAGTAGCATTCCTATACACCAAAAACAGTCAAGCTGAGAATCAAATCAAAGACTCAATACCTTTAACAATAGTTATAAAGAAAATAAAATACCCTAGGAATGTATTTAACCAAGGAGGTGAAAGATCTTTACAAAGAGAACCACAGATCACTTAAGGAAGGAAATTGCAGATGATGTAAATGAGAGGAAAAATATATCATTCTCATGGATCGGCAGAATCAACATTGTTAAAATGTCCATACTATCTGAAGTGACTTACAGATTGAATGCAATCCATATCAAAATACCAATGTCATTTCTCATAGATCTAGAAAAAAAATAATCCTACACTTCATTTGAAACAGAAAAGAGCCTGAATTGCCAAAGCAACCTTAATTAAGCAAAGGGAACAAATCTGGAAACATGTCTTTGCCAGATTTTAAACTATACCACAAGGCTATAGTAACCAAAACAGCATGGCACTGGCACAAAAATAAAGTCGTAGAACAATGAAACAGAACAGAGAACCCAGGTATAAAACCATCCACAAAGTTGCATAGCCACATGTAGAAGATTGAAACAAGATCCATATCTCTCACCACTCACAAAAATTAATTCAAGATAGATAAGAAACTTAAATCTAAGATGTTAAACCATAAGAATTCTAGAAGAAAAGGTTGGAAAAACTCTTCTAGATACTGGCCTAGGCAAAGAATTTATGAAGAAGACATTAATGGCAATCATAGCAACAACACAAATAAGTAAATGGGACTTCATTAAATTAAAAACAGCCAAGGAAATAATCAACAGAGTAAATAGACAACCTACAGAATGGGAGAAAATATTTGCATGCTATACATCTGATAAAAGGGCTAATAACCAGAATCTACAAAGAACCTCAAGCAAATTAGCAAGAAAAAAATCACCTTAACTTTTTAAATCATGAAATGTTTTAAAAATTTGATGAATGCCAGATATTTTCTCCCCAGAATAAGCACAGCCACACACACGTTTACCTGCTTACAGATCTATTGCAGTCAGTTCAGTACCTCCCCCCACCCTGGAAGTGCAGGGATACCAGGTTAGGAACCCCAGAACTGGCAGTGGAAACCCATTGGATGCAGTGGATGAAACTGAAAGTGAATTTGCCTTTGCCCCTAACTATCTTGCCAGAAAATGTGTTGCTTTTTAAACTCAGTAGAATGATAGAACTTCTTTGAACACAGATTGTTTAGAGGTGCATTCCTTAAATGCAGTTCAGATGACAGACACTCATCCTGTAGTTTTGTATTCTAGAGCAAAGCTTTTCAAACTTTAATATGCACTTGTGTCACCTGGGGACCTAGCTAAGATGCAGATCTTATTCAGAAAGTCCAAGGTGAACCTTGAGATCCTGCACTTCAAACACTTCAAACAAGGCCCCAGGTGCTGTTGGGCTGGCCTGAGGACCAGCCTTTTTACAGCAGGTGTTGAGGCCCTGGCTTTGAAACTGCAGGTCATGACCCGTTTGTCTAAGTGTGTCAAGGGCAGTATTAACAAAAGGAGAGGGAATGAAATAGAATGGAAACTATCAGAATCACATACCGAAAGGAAAAGTATTATTTTGGAAAACTTTTGGTTATATATGTGTGTGTATGTATGCTGGGTTGTAATATATATTATTTCTTACTCTGGATACATTTGGAGTGTTTACTCTTTGAGATTTCTCTGCAGCAAGAAACAAGGATAGAAGCACGACAGTGGTTTTTTTCCCTAAAAAATAGTGGATTTTCAGGCAGAAAATTGCACATGTGTCTCTTAAGATTTTGCTGCTCAGATTCTGGTATCCAGATGTTGGGATTTATCCCAAAGCAGGAACTGTAAATAGCAAAGAAGGGTTTTTTTTTTTTTTAATTTTAAAGAATGAATTCCAGGGTTAAATGAAAATTCTGGTTGTGTTTTGCTAAATTGAGAATACATGTTACTTCTGAGAATGTACTTTAAAGAGTAAAAAAATTTAACTGAAGCATGGCTATTAATTTTTTAGTGATTCTTTGTGGATTTTCTGGAAAGTAATATTTATTTGTATTAAACATCAACTCTACTGTATACTGTTAAATACACTGATATTGTCAATATCCAAAAATAAACAATAACAATTTATATGGAGCTTCAAAATAGACCCATAAAATTTTATAACACTGTTATTGAGCCAACTGAGTTTGAGACTGACAAGATACATAATTTTAATTATGTGATTCTTGTTTGTTTTAAAACCTCAAGTTTAAAACATCTTTATATTTAAGTTTAATTATCAGTAATCAAAAATGTATGTCTAAAGTTAACAGTCAAAAGAAAGTCAAATTTTTTATGACTTGTGTTGTTTAAAAAGGCCCCCAAGTCAAATATTTTCCATTATCATTTGAAAAAATAAGGATAAAAGGATTATGTAAAATTTGCCTATTCCTTTACACATTATAAAAATGATCTAGAGTCTGCAGGTGAGACAAGAGGTGATGAGACCTCTTCCTTCCTATCCTACTAGAACTTCAGGGGAGGTTGTCCTGGAAAAATTATATATAAAATAGATAATATTAGCAATGAACAAAGACAGGAAAGAAAATAGAACCAATGAGAGAAGATGTTTTTACCTATGAATAATTTAAGCAATAAGCTACTATCCTTGTTCCTAAGTCTTCCATTCCCCTGGAAGATTGACATATGTCCAATAAAAAATTTAAAAAGACCCATTAGGCCAGGCGTGGTGGCTCACACCTGTAATCCTAGCACTCTAGTCTAAGAGGCTGAGGTGGGAAGATTGTTTGAGATCAGGAGTTCAAGACCAGCTTGAGCAAGAGTGAGACTCTGTTTCTACCAAAAATAGAAAACATTAGCTGGGCTTGGTTATATACACCTGTAGTCCCAGCTACTTGGGAGGCTGAGGCAGGAGGGTTGCTTGAGCCCTGGAGTCTGAAGTTGCTGTGAGCTAGGCTGATGCCACTGGTACTGTAGCCCAGGCAACAGAGTGAGACTCTGTCATTGTCACAAAAAACAAAGAAAAAGACCCATTACTTGATTCCTCAAACCTGAAATTAAAACAAAACAAAACCCTTTACGTTATATTAAGTAAGACATCTACGACATACCTTATGAAGAAATGTGGCTCTGAATAAGGGAAAAAGAAAGACATGGGTTTTTTTTCCTTTTAACACATTTTACAGTATTAAAAGTATTTCTTAGAAGACATTTTAATTAATATTAATGCATGATATAAATCAACTGAAGGACTCATTAAGTATCCACTATTATTTTTGCATCAATTAAAAGTGTTTAGATTTACCTGAAAGTAGCGTGTTCCATGCAGCCCTGGTTATTTTGTGTCGTCATGTCAACAGCAGCAGTTCAGTGATCAGTGCACCTGTTGGGGATTACAATTTGTGATGCTTATTTCCTTTGAAATGGCTAAATAACACCATGGGTAATTGGAATTATATGAAATTTTATTTTCCAGAAAGTAAGTCTTCAAATGGGTGCTTGGAATGTGGCTTTTCACCAGTGTTGGTTTTAGGAGCATCGTGTTAGTTCCCTGGGAAGCAGATGTGGAGTCGGAATGAGGAATGAAAGAGTTTTATTGGAGGGGTGGGGGTGGGGTTCATCTGTGAAGGATGAAATGAGGAGAAGGCAAGTTTGGGCAGGGAGAGCCTCAGACCAGATACAGATTTGATGGTTCCACCAACCCAGTGTGGCGCTCTGGAGCAGAGACTGCCTTTGAAGCGTCCAGTGCTAGGCAGAAATGACCAGGCTCTAGTACCCTGCTGTGCTCGGTTATTGGCCCACAGCTGTCTGGAATGAGGCAGGGACTGAGGTGTGAACAGCTGGAGACTGTTTGGATGAATGCTGGATCCTCCCATGAAGGGAGATCTGAGTGACTCACCTCCAGGGCTGCCGTAACCACCTGCAGAAGCTAGCTGAGCATGCAGTTGGTTCCTTTCAAAGATCCAACAGAGGTAGCCTTTGCTTGACATTGTTACCACATCCTCGGTGGTTTTTTTTTTTTTTTGCAAATTTCCCTTTCATGGGTAAATGTCCTTTGCTCACAAAATCTGTGTCATTTTCACAACAGGAAATTGCTTCTTTCCTTAGTGCTTAGATGGGGTCATTTCATGTTGGACAGTTCTGCCATTATCATGATGGAAAATTGGAATTTTTTTTAAAAACATAGATGATTATTTTAAAAATCCTTTTAGACTAATTGTATTGTCTGGGTGTTTCTTGGGTTTATACCTTTGGATAAACAATTTTTTGACTCTGTTATGCTGTAGGCCTCTGCTGTTGTTTAAGGTTGACATTAAATTTCTCTTAGGATTTTTGGTAAAGCCTGTCATTGGTTTGTTAGACCCCACGTCTAAGCACCTAAATTGTGTTGGTCATGACATCAGCCTCTGTCTTCCAAAAATTCGGGTTGCAGTAGTTGGTCTTTAATGCCTTCTGGGGAGCCACTGTGATCTTTAGTGCTTGAAATGAAATGAGATCCAAGGACAGGGGTCTGTGATTCCTACCAAATACAATGCTAGGAGGTGGAAGGGGCCCCTCGAGTGTGGGTCACCAGGAGGCAGGTGTGTTCTGTCTCTCTCCTGTTCCAGCTTCCTGCTTCTAACAGATTTGGGGATTTGACCCAAAGGAGACTGAATCTCCATCTCTTCCGCTCTCCTCTCTTGCTAATATTTTTCTTTATATTCTGATTAGGTAGTTAATACTTTTAAACATTATTTTACATGTTTCCTTCCACCTTGATGAAAGACATTGTCTAATCTCATCTTTTCCTGTATTGGTGGTTAATCTGCTTGCAAATACCACCACTCCACCACTATGATTCCATTTCTTTCAAATATGCCTTTTAAGTGTTTTTGGTTTATTCATTGAAATCGTTTGCTTTTTCCCTTCATTCTACACTGTGACTGTTGTTACCTCCACGTGTGGGTAAGTATGTCTAGGAGGTTTCTTCTCTTCTTACTTTTGGCCCTCTTACAGCTACTTTCTTTACTGATGAAGGAAACGAAGTAATTCCCAAGGAGGAGCTATTCCAGTACGGTAGGAATGTTGTGACCACGTTAACCAGCCCTCCGTCTTGCATTTCCACACTTCCTCTATTTACTATTTGAGGATTTGGAGAGTGACGGAAAACTGTTTCTTGTTTGAGGCACGTACACTGTAATCTTTTACTTTGGACTAGAAGTTTTCGAATGCCCTTGGAAAAATAGAATGCTTAATTGAACCTTAGCAGAAGGGACTGTGAGTTACTTCTTTTTGAAGAATGAAACTTAAAACTAGCATCAATATGATTTTTACAATTAGCAGTCCTCATCTTCTTATTTATTAGAGTGCTAGGACATGTATAATCATATGTAACAAGGTTATTGAATGGCTTGGATGGAGTAAGGTACACATAAACCCATAAACCCTTATTTATTTCCTTACCACTATGTCCCTTCCCGTCTGCTTAGAGGAAATGCTGTCTTTTATTCTCAAATGATATCTCAGGTCCATCCCACAGTTTTTCTGGTCACTTAGAATTGTTAATGCACAATTTTATTTTCAGGTACTGGAAAGTCCAGTCTGCTCTTAAAGACAAACTTCAATCTTCTATTCAGCTGAACATTTCTTGCTTCCCCCAGTTTTGACTTGTTTCAGGCCGATAGACTTTGGTATGGAAGAGGGGCGTGGTTGTCCCGTTTCTTCATCGTGTTTGTCCTGCTGTCATCTCCGCACCTCCTTCTATACCCTTGAAATCAACGTTGGGCTGATGTTCCCCAGACCAGGTTTGGAGCAATTCTTGGAACATTCTGCCTCAACAGTCTGGTACCTCTCCTTAGAATGAGGCTCTGCCAAAACTCTGGGACCACTAGTAGCTCAACATCCTGCTACAGATAAAAGAAAGAAAAAAAAATGGTAAAATTAAATATAAAATGCCAGTTGCCATAACATACATCAAATAATAAAATAGGTTCATATCTTATGTAATTTTTTAAAAGTTTTGTTCACTTGTTGGCAACCAACGAGAAAACTTTGTACATCTCCCCAATCTCAGTTAATTCTGTATCTTTAGGACCAAAGGGAAAAGAGATAAATATGCAGGTAGTGCTGGGGTGTACATCTTTACAGAACAGATGCCCCAAAACACATACTGAGGACATTCTAAGGATCTTCTGAGGAATCCATGGAAATTGTCCACAAAGCACATGGTTTTTCCCATGTGGTTAGGATTTGATCTGCGCCTTTTAAGAGCTTTTGCATCTAAATTGTCACTCTTGCTCTCATTGGTTAAATTTCTCCTCAGAGTGTGATCTCAAGATTTCTAAATTGTTTCCCTGCCACTTAGCCTCTGCCCAGCCTCTGCTCTGTTTTGTGTGCCCAGAAGCCTTTGCATTTAGGCAGCAGGTGGGAAGAGTATGGAGGATTGTGTCCTGGTGTGTTTCATAGGGCAGACTTCCGCCCACATTTCATTGGCCAGGATTCAGTCACATGAGCACACCTGACTGCAAAGGAACCTGGGAAATATAGTCTACCTGGGTGTCCAGGAAGAAAAGAGACATGGCAGATACTTGGCCAACCTCTATCACACCCACAAAGTGCTGAAGAAATTTGGTTGGATCAGATGCCCTATCTCCATAGGTGACTTTTCCCTATCTCCTTGGATGGCTACAAAATAATTATCTTTCCTGTTCTTTTCTCTCTTGACAAATTTGATGTAATTGTGAACTTAAACAAGAAAAGAATGATATATAATCCCACCAACCCAGATACCTACAATTAACATTTTCGTGTATGTATTTTCAGTCTGTTTTTCCTGGAACAATATCATTATTTTTACCAAAATAGGTTATAGCAACTGCTCTTTTTTTTTTTTTTACATTTTTTGGAAACCATTCTTTTATCATCTCAAAATATTGCACTTCTGCAATATTGCATTTTTGTTTTTCCATATCCCTAAAAACTGTTTAGTGGCCTTATAAAATTTTATCCCATGTATATTCCATAAATCTTGAACAAAATATTTATTGATGCATTTTTAGGTGGCTTTGAATTTTTGGCTATTCTATTCATATATATAGGAGTATGCTTACTATCCTGTAACTCTATCTTTGATTACATCTATGATAATTTCTTTCTTTTTTTATTTTTTAAATTCAGGATATTATGAGGGTACAAACATTTTGGCTACAATGAAATGCATTTGCCTTGCTCAGCACTATGATAATTTCTTTAGGTTGTAATCATAGAAGTAGAATTTCTAGATCGAAGAATATACAAAATTCTAAAGTTTTTACATATATTTCCAGTTTGCCTTCTAAAGACTTATACTAGTTTAAATATACGCCAGTATATGAGTACCTGTTTTCTTAATATTTGTCAATATTTGTTGTTATATATTTTATAATTTGACAATGTAAATGGTAAGACCTTCATATATCATATTTAGTTGCATTTCTTTGATTATTTTCTTAAAAGTTTGTTGGCCTTCATGTTCTTTTTCTATTTTTCCACATAGACTTGAATTTTTCTTCAGTTCCCCAAATGTTTTGCCATATCAGACATAAAACATGCTGCAGTGTAGACACTCAATAAATGCTTGTTAAATGAACAAAGGAACTTGGGACCACTCTGTGTATGTTAGGGATATTCAAACTCTGTCAAATATGTTTCATGTATTTTCTCTAGATTGTTGAAAATTTTCTATTATAGTAATAATAATGTTGAAAATAAAAAATTTTCTATTATAGAAATAATGTTGAAAATAAAAAAAATTCAACGGTCTATACTTCTTATGTTGCTGAGAAAAAAACCAAAAAAACTGTTTGCTTTTTTATTTTATTTATAGTCTTTTCAACAGAGTTTAATTTTTTAATATATAGTTTTATCTATTAATATTTTTCTTTATGGATTCTGCTGTTCGTTCATGCTGACAGTGGCTGTTCCCATCCTAGCAATATTTATCCCTATAAATATCTATCTGTATTTTCTTCCTGTGTTTTATAGTTTAATTTTTAATATTTAAATTGCTAATCCATTAGGATTTTTAAGAGGTATGATGTGAGATAGGCATTTAGATTTTTTTAAAACAAATTATTGTCCTAGTGCCATTTATTGAATAATTCACTGTAATCCAACTGATATGAAAATGTTACCTTTATCATCTCCTGAATTCTTTTGCGTACCAAGGTTTGTTTTTAGATCTTCTATGCTGTTTCCTCAATCCGTTAGTTGTCTGCTGATTCCTGACTGCTACCCTTGCTCACAAACCCACCTCATATTCCTTTGTGTCACAAACCTTGTGCAGCCCCGAGTCCCATCTGCAATGATCCCGTCTTTGGCTGGTTGTGGTTCGAGTCTCGGTTTCCCCAGGTGTGCAGAAGCCACCTGCTTACTCATAATAGCCTGTCTTAGCCAGTGGGGCCACTGTCACAGAGTGCCACAGAATAGGTGGCTTACAAACAGCAGATATTTATGAGTCACAGTTCTAGAGGCTGGAAGTCGAGATTAGGGTGCCAGCAGGGTTGGGTTTGGCGAGGGCTGTCTTCCTGGTTCATAGATGGCCATTGTCTCTGGGTCCTCATGTGGTGGCCAGAGGGCAAGGGATCTTTCTGGGGTCCCCTTTATGTGGGCACAGATCCTATTCCCGAGGGCTCCACACACATAACCTGATCACCTCCCAAAGGCCCCGCTTCCTAACAATGTCCATCACCGAGGGGTGGGGATTTAACCTACCTATTTGGGGGACAAGCACACATTGCAGTTGACATTGAGAAAGTCGTGTTTGAACACATCTTGCTGACTCCATCTATCTCCCCAGGACCCTCAGCCCCAGCTCTGTCACAGCCACCACCCCAGCAGACCAAGTCCTGGCTGTGAGGGTCCCATGGCCCAGGGCCAGTGGTCACCTGCCCCAGGAGTGCTATATCTTCCCCCGTGGGCCCCAGCAGCCAGGCCGAAGTGTTTCTGGGTCCGCCTGCCATTCCTGTGCTTGGATGAAGCACCCGCTACAAGGGCATAGGACCTGACTTTGGGGGTAGTCACCTCCAGGCCAGACGATGTAACCTAGATGTGCAGGGTGACTCTGACCGATAGCAGACAGGATGTAGAACTAGTGTAGATGACTAAGCATCTCTTCTTCCTCCTGGGCTGCTGTGGGGCAGGGGTTTTCTGTACAGCCTTCCAGAAGGCATCAGAATGGCCAGGGGAGGCACCTGTCCAGCGACCGGCCATCCCTCTTTGGAGCTGACCCTGACACCAGTATGGTGACAATTCCCACTCCCTTCCATGCCCGCACTCCCACCACTCTGGGTGTTCACCTCCCAAATGGAGCCACACACTTAATTTTTTGCTGTGTTCTATGGAGCACTGTGTGTACTCAAAGCCACTCATTTCTGCATTACTGCTGTTTTTCCTTTTCTCTGTCTGACCTTTTTTTCATAGAAAATGAACACAGGCACGTGAACAAGTCTCCATTTCAAAAGATCCGACTCGCATGATGGCATTGTCCCACTGCGCCCCTACAGAAGTGACAAATGCAGAATAAAGAATCTCCACCAGTCAGTGCCTTGTGTATTCCTCTGTGTGTGTCTCTGTCTGTGTGCGTTTTACCTTCTCGAATCACAAAAAAAGGGTATTGGACATCTAGGCTCGGGAAGCCTGAGCTATAATCAATGGACGGACATTTTTAGCTGCAGGTTTTTGTGAAGCAGCTGAACCAGCTACTCAGATGTGTCCCTGTCTAGAGCGCACAGCTGCAGCGGCTAGTGCTAGGTCTGCAATAGGATCTTAATTCGGAACTTCCCCGTTGCTCTAAGGAGGCTGCAGATGATGCTTTTAGCATGCTGGTTTACAATCCTGGATGCAGGAATCATCTGGGGAGCATTAAAAACATACTTATACCTGTGCCCCGACCCCAGAGATTTAATTGGTCAGGGGTGGGCTCGGGCATGGCTGTGTTTTACAAGTTAGAATTAGATAAATCAGATTAAATGAGAATCGCTTCCAGGTGATTTTAATGTGCTTCCTGGGGTTTGCACACCATTATGCTAAATAATAGCAATGTTTTAAAAAAACTATTCCGAAGTCATGTTCTGTGCAGTTTCTAAATATAATTGTTTAGTCTCTCTTTAAAAATCATCTGAGAATGGTCTCTGTTTAAGGGAAGCGAACTATGAGAATCTTAGAACGGTTGCCTATGTTGATTTAAGGAGCTTTATTTTTAGAACATAATTTTTAAAGTTGAACTAATGATGAATAGCTATTAACAGGTATGTGGCATCACAATTGAAAAAACTGCCCTGATTTCTTGATGGCATTTGGTGCAAAGCCAGTTTTTTTGGGGTGAAATACTGTCCTTACCTTCAAGTAATCAGAGATTGCCCAGAGGGACACAAGTGTGTGTGTATGGGGGCTACAATTTTTGCTGTCACTGAACAGCGGAGGTGCAGTTTGCATCTTTTCATCTATTCCTCTTTTCTAGACCTTAAGGGCTGGGAGAAAGAAATGGTAGAGGGTTGTTTTTTGGAGAAAAATATCATCAAACCTATCACCAAAGTAGTTTGGATGTAGAACAATTGTGATTATGCAATTTTAGGCATCTCAAACATTTTCTTGCTTAGAATCTATGTATTGTTATTTAGTTATACAAGAAGTACAGGATTATGTGATGTTTTGTGCATTTTATGTCTTTGTTACTTGTGATTAGACCTTAAATATTAAAAATTGCCTCCAGTTACCAGTGGTGCAGTTATCCAAATTCTGGCTTCAGCAACGAAGCTTCCGGTGTTGGAACATTGTTGATCTTTGAGGTTCAGGGAGCTATTTCAGTGGCCAGGAGTATGTCTGAATAAGCTAAGGGCATTGTTTTATCTTTCTTTTTTAGGTAGATGTGGTTATAACTAGCCAGTTATTTTGTCTATGAAGACAAAATACAAATCAGTTTCCACAAAGAAAATAGCAAACAAAAAGCATCCATAAGCCAGCAAAATTTGAAGTGGAATTTTAGTGCTGTGATCTAGTTATTCTCTTTAATTGCTTCCAAGATCACTGTTCATCTTTGCTTTTCTTTTGTTTGCCATTAGAAGAGCCTCTTCTAGGGGCACCAGGTAGTCTCCTGGGAGGCAATATTCCCTCTTGTCTGGTGAGAATAGCTCTGAAACTCTCTCCACTTTGGTGAATTGATGGTGGGGTTTGTAAATGTCATGTACAGTCAAACATGCATTGACTGGCAGCCGTGCAGGCTCGTTGTGCAATGCAGAATGCACCTTCTCACCTTCTTCCCTCTCTTACCAATTCCTAATATTTTGGCAAGAATAAATCCACAGTGGCGTTCGTGAGAAGCTGGTTATTAATACAAAATCAGGACATTCAAGGTCAAGAAGGTGGAAAATATCCATGGCTTTCCATTGAACCCTTCAGGGTGAACTGGCCGATCAGTTACCCAGGGCAGCTGGGCCGGTGGCCACAGGAAATTCGCCGAGATATCCTCTGGACGCTTCCTTCTCCTAGTAGCCTGGCTCACGCTCCTACTCAGAAGACATGACAAGGAGTAATTCCACAGACAGGAAGGCTGCCTACAGACAGGCAAAATCTCTTTCGAGGTCTAAAGGAGGAACCTTATCCCTGATGCTTCTCAGCTGGGATAAAGACCACTTCATACCTTCACCCACCAACAAGAAATGTCATGATTGATTCATTCTGCCAGACACCAGGAATGCTTGGATCTCTCCAACACTGACTGGTCTTATTCTTAAGAAATATTGGGCTGAGGGAGGGAGATAGCAGAGCGATAATAACCATGCTCGGTGGGAAGCTCTGTCTGGAATTCTGTCCTGCAAGAAGGGGTGTAAGTGTCTGCAGGAAGCTGAGCTCCGGAGCAAACCCCTCTAATGAACATTCTCTACAGGACCTGGGGGCTGGGCCAGGCTGTTTCTTAGAGCCACCTCCAGCTTTCCCTCATTTTGCCTCTTTTGCTGTAGACTCAGTGCTTTGGAAGAGCCAGAGTTGAGCAGTTGAAAACTGTATACCATAAAGGGGAAAATGCATTTTCTTAGGGGCGTGGGCATTTATGCCAAGGCCTGAAAAATGAGTTTATGTCACAATATTGTGATTGTGGAAAACATATACTGGATAGTGAGCACCGCTGGTGATAGTATCACGTGAGCATACACCTGAACAAGGAAGCACAGTGCTGCCCTGCCTCACGGTGTACGTGGCTTTGTGTTGGACAGAAAAAGGAATGGAATAGGGTCCCTGTAACTGGAGCACTTCTGTGTGAGCAGAAGAAGGTCAGACATAGCATAGAATGTTTTAATGTGGGAGGATGTGGCAATAGAAAAAATCAGAGCTTCTGTGGGGTTTTAGGGGGAGTCTCCACTCATATTCAGGGTATAAGAACAGCTTTGCAGTCAAGGGACAAGATGTGGGCCATGGGGGGTGCAGTAGGGCAATGATAACAGGTGCTGCTTAGAGAGGAGATGCTCAAAGAGCTGTCGAGGTCTAGGGAGTGTGGGAAAGGGAGGAGTTAAAGATGCCTGGAAGGGGGATGCCATTTCTAGGGACAAGAAGAAAAAAGGGATGGAGTTGGACAGAAAAGAGAAGTGAGGGAAGCTTGGAGGTTTGGTTCCCAACCCTTGACTTTGAAGAGCTGACTAGGGGCATTTGGCAGGAAATGGGTTGGAGTTGATGGGACAGTGTGGAGCTGTAGGGTTTTGAAGACTGCTGAGCGAGGGGTAAGTTTCACCTTTGGGAATGGCTGTGGTCACGTCATGGAAGCCCTTCCAGTGGAGCTCGGGAGAAGCCATCTTGCAAGCAATGAAAGGGAAAGTGGGCAAATGGCAAGGTGCGTTGTCAGTTCTTTGGAGAAATATGGTGGCACAAGCCAGGAATATGTCAGGTTATCTTCTCGTCTGAGAATGGCAGCACCGTCCTGACTCAGTTCACTTTTGTCACTGTAAGAGAGAGTGAGAATGTGAGCTGAAGTGGAGTCAAGAGATGTTTTGGATTATTTATTTTGGGATAGAAGAGATTTCTGTTGCATGAGGAAAATTTCCATCGCAAAGAGAAAGGCGGAAGACGTAATAGGGAAAAGACAGCAAGCTGGAAAATCTTGGCAGTTTCTGTCTCGTGGGCACAGATGGAGGGATTAAATTTGGAAGGAGCAATTATCAACCATGTGTTGATGAAGGATCTGGGAGCAAGGTAGCTTCTGCCCCGAGTCAAGAGGAAGGGGAAGAACAGGGGTGAAGCCACAGAGAAAGCTTGAGGATAAGAGGCCCAGGTTGAAAAGAACTTACATTTTATAACCTCATTCTTCTTAACAAAGTAAAAAGCAAGGTCAAGCTCTGTGAGTGAAGTTAGAATAGGTTTGGGGCAAGAGGCAGGAGAATGGAAGCTTTCCAATAGCTGTGTAGGGAATTACATAGGAAGTGAATGTGAGATGAATAAAAAAAAGTCAAGGAGTAAAAAAAAATTTCAAGTGAATTTTAAAAATTATGGGATTTTTTGATAGACCCAGCCAGTAGTAGAGTTGCATGACTTTTCTCCAGCGATGCTTATTTCTGTGGCACTGGGGTGGAGAAAGAGGGGCTGGCAGCCCTCTGGTTAGTAAGAGGATGAGTGATCCCAGGGCACTAGGAAGAAGAGCACAGTGCGTGGACAGTGGGGGAGGTAGTGGAGCCAGGAGCTGGTGAGGGCCCTGGGAAAACTGGGACTAGACAAGGAAGAAGGATTCTTTTTGAGGCTGCAGAGAGAGCGAGGGCAACACGGAAGGGGAGAAGGCTGTGGTTACCGAGAGGAATGTTAGCTAGAGGTTTTTTTTTTTGCCCTCATCAGTTCAAATCCAGCCTGGGCTGTGTACCGTATTTAATCATTTTCGTCATGTCGGTTGGCTTGCCTTTAGGGTTTCTGTGTTTGTTAGAATAAGATACCCTGGGAAAGGAAATGTAAAATTGCCTCGCTCTTCTGCCATCGTAACACTGCATTGGGAGGGCTGTGTGTAGCTCCAGACGTTTCTTTTAACTGTCTGTTCTCTGCAAATACCCCTGGGGATCAACCTTGGCGATGCAGAATAGTACCTCTTTTTCCCATCTCTGCTCTCTCTTTCTGGTCCAAGCCATGGTTACCCTGTGGGTAGATCATGCCTCTGCTATCCTAACCAGTCTCTCTGCTTCTGCCTCGAGCTTCCATGGGCCTGTTCTCACAAGCAGCCAGGACGACCTGTTAAACATTAGGGCAGACCATGGCACTCCACTGCCGCACACCTTCCAGCACCTTCCACCAGGGCTTGAGTTTTCTGACTCATCTCATGCTGCTTCACCCTTTGTTCTCTCTACCCTATCCACACAGCAGTTCTTGGTGCTCCTCACCACAGGGCCCTTGCACTTGCTGGTCCTGAAGTCTGGAATGTTCTGCCCAATATTTATATGGCTCATTTCCTTACTTTCTTGAGGTTGTTATCACCTTTACAGTAAGGCCCTCCCTCACCTATTTAATAGTGTTTCCTACACATTCCCCTGTTCTCCTTCCCAGTTTTATATCCAATTCAAGCATGCTATTAATTTTACTCTTTTGTCTTTTTTTTTTTTTTTTTCTTACCACATCTCCTCCAATGAGAAGGTAAGTCCACAAAGGCAAAAGTTTTTATTTTGCTTATTTGTGGCTCCCTCCTCATTTAATATAGCAGTTCCTGGCACATAGCAGATGCTTGGTAATGTTCACGGAATGAATGAATATCAAATTATCTGGCTGTACAAGTTATATATGCCCATTGTAAAAAATCGGGAAAGCACAGAAAAGAATGTAATGCAAATATGTGTGTGTGTGTGTGTGTGTGTGTGTGTATAAATAGATAGAATTCTATGTGGAAGTAACCTCCACTCATATTTCAGTATAATCACTTCTTTTTAAACATATCATATACGTGTTTATATATTTGATTTATCAATAGGAATATTAGTAAGTGGGATGTAACTGTGGGGATATGACCAGGAGGATAAAGATTTAAAATCACATCATCTGATGGATGGTTTGAGGGATATTTGGCCTGGAAATGAACAGGCTTTGGGGACTAGAAGTTTTAAATATTTGAAGAATTTTGATATCTAAGACAAATTATACATATTCTACATAAATCTGGACTAGGGCAGAACTCAAGCCAGTGGGCAAAGCTTCAGGAAGGCCAATATCAGCATTGTAGAAAGATCAGTTCTGTACGGTTGGTCTCCCACCAGTGGGGCAACAATAGGACATTTCCTTATGCCTGTGCACCTTTTTCCTTTTCCATAAAATATCCCTTCTGTTTTGTATGATAATGACTTGCCTGGAATACCTGTTCGGTGTTTGCCCCCTCTCTCATCCCTCCATCGGTACTCACAGTTTAAGTGTCATATTATCTTGGAAGAGTGTGAAAATGCATTTCATTAGTCATGCATAAGATAGATCAGATGGATAATTCATTTTCTTTTAACGAATCTATTTCTCTATTTTTAGAAATATCTGACTACGGAAACATCAGGAACAGATTAAGCTACATAATAACTGGGATTTTAAAGTCGTGTTTTGAAGACCCTCTAAAACCTATTGATATAAACACATTTAGGTCTGCTATGGCCATGATGTCATTTGTCTTGTAAACATCATTTTAGCTTTTGGATAAATTGTAGCAGACGTATCAGCAGAATTCGTAAACAAGCTATCGGGCGATATATACAAAGAAAAGTTTGTAATTTGAATAATTTATGTTGAAAAATCACAGAACATCTTGATGGATTTATAAATGAAGTGATAGAATTAACAGTGCATAGGGTTTTTACTTTGAAGCTATTGATATTTTCAGAATATCTATTTTTAAGAGGAGTAACATGAATTCATTTGAATTGCTAAAGTTCTGTTCCCTTACAAATTATTTAATTTATCCTATCTGTGTTTTAGATAGGTTTGAAGTAAAATGTTTTTGGAATAATTTAGATGATGCTTTAATCTCAATCATTCACAAAATACATTTTATTTTGTTTTGGTTTTTTTTTTTTTTTGGTTTTTTTCACCGAAACATGTACTCTCTAATAAGACAAAATACATTTTAAATTGCTCAAGATTCTATGCAAACCTGACTTATTGCCTTAAAATTCATGTTATGATTGCTTTTTCAGATAAATTTAGTGATATGTCAGTTACGTAAGGCTTATTTTATACTCCAGCAAGTGGCTATGTATGGCGTAAGATAAGCCCTCCCTATTATTATAAATGAGGTATAATTAGGTGTATTATAATAATATCTGATGAAACCGGAGACAAAGCATTGCTTAGCCAGAGCTGTCCAGGCAGCCCACCTTCGTGCTCGAAATCTATTTGGATTACCAAGATGGTCGAGGGGATTTCTACTCAGGTAATTGTGGCTGGGTAATCTGGACTGTTCCTCAAATTCAATTTGAATGAAGCGCCTTAAGCAGAAACATCTGGGCATGGCAGAGTGAGCGTCAGAACTCTTAAAGGGCAATAAAAAGTGTAATAAGAATTCATAATTGGATGTCATCTTTCATCCAGATGGGTTCGACAGCATTTTAAAGCCTTGTAAAGAAAGGCCAGATAGACAGGCAGCGGCGCTTTTTCCACTCTCGGTCGTGGTCAGGTTCAGTGAAATCTACAGGGTACGAATTCCCACTTCTCTGCCTTCCACCCCGACCCTTTCCCAGCCACCCAGGTGCCCGAAAGGCAGAGCCAACACAAGGGGATCTGGCCACGGGGCCACAGAGCAGATGCTTTGCTGGTGAATTCTGTGGTCGCTGAGACAGGCGGCTGCTGTGGCAGCTCCCATCCTGGCCCTCCTAGGTTCCTCCTTAGTCCTCCCCAGTGTACACCCACATGTCACCACCAAAATGTCCTGTCGTATGGAGTGTGGGGGTGCTGACCAGATGGTGAGAAATTAATTGCAATCATGTATTTTCTTTAAATCCTGTCTTCCAGTATCTACCTGGAGGGTCCAGTATATCCAAAATAGAATCCTTTCAATGTGTAATCAATAGCATTAATATAAAAATTATTAATGAGACACTTCACTTTTTTTGTACAAAAAAAGTCTGGTATGTGTTTTGCACTTGCAGCATGTCTTAGTTTGGACCACTCACTTTTCTAGGAATCAGGAGCCACACGGGCATTGACGTTTGGACAGTGCAGTTCTAGACGTTACCATTCTTTTTGGGCTCAGGAGATGCTCTGTGAACTAAAGCGAAGGAGGAGAATGATAAACATCACACTGTGTGTTAGTTTAGAGCCTTAACGTCATTAAAGTAACTTTCGCCCAAAATATTAATGAGTGAAGTTAAAAAAAAAAAAAAGAAAGAACAGTATTCTTTTCTACTTTATAGATGAGAAAACTGAGATTCTGGGAGCTTAAGTGTGGTCATTTATTCCTGTCCAGGAGGGCTTACCTGCTGCCCTGGTTCCCCAGTTGTCCTGGACAGGCTATGGGCAGTCTCTGTCCCTGGGGAAGGGTGCAGGCACTGCGGAAGGAACCCAGTCTGGTTTTGCAGAAGAGAAGATGCATCTCGGGGCGGTGAAGTAGCTCTCTGGGAGGGCACTGTGCCAGTCAACAGCGGACCTTGAGCAAGAGCCATGCCCAGAACACCTTCTCCTTCCGGGTGACAACCTCAGACCCGAGGCCTCTTCTGTCCCCAGTTTCCTGGCCAGTTGTGCCTGGCCATGTGGCTGAATGCAAAGAGCCGTAGTATGTTGTGAAGCTGCTCAACTTCATGGAAACCACGGAAACCGACAGACTTGTTTGCTGCCTTAGCCACTTAGGGTTAGGATAAATTCTGGCCAGACACTAGTTCTAAAAGCCTGGGACTGTCCCCAGCAGTGGTCCTCCCAGTGCCGCTCAGCTGTGGCACAGGCAGTGGCTGGACACAAGCCCATTTCTTCTTGGACTGGTTGGTCACTCTGGACACAATTCCATCTCCTCGACCTCAAGGTTGCAAAGGATGGAAGACCAACTAGACCCAGGAACATTCAGGGACACATTTAATTCTATTTTCCTCCCAAACACTAAATCATGAGATTTTATCCAGCAAAAAACATGTATGCATTTAATTCACTAGTATGTTCTTTTCTGTTTGGGTTAAGGGAAGACTGAACTTGCACAAAGAAATTTCTTTGTGTTGAAATAATTTTTGCTAAATCAATTTAGCATTTTCAAGTACAGATTGGTCATAGCATTTTGCACAGTTTTCACCTAGTGCTTTGAACTGTGAGTCCCCATGACACACTCCCATCGGTTGTTGGCTCGTGCATTCTTCCCTCCAGCCTGCACTGAATAACCACAATATCCCAGGCTCTGCACTGGGCTCTGAACATTCAAAGTGTGGTGTGTTGCCTCAAAGTTTAGTGGTGGATTCAGTTATGCAAACAGGTACTTAGCAGAGAGGATGCATAAAGATGCCAGAGACTGTACAGACAGGATTGGCATCCAAGGGAAGGCTTCACTGGGAAGATGAGGGAGGCCACACCTGGGCATGGAAGGATGGATAGGCGTCCTCAAGGTAGACAGAGAGGAGATTAATTTAGGTCTGGAAGAGCGTGGCTGTTCTTGGACCCACAGTGATTTTCCTGTGGGCTGTTTTCCCAAATGGCTTATCCTTGGTGTTGGTGACCAGCTTCCAGTCTGGGCTGTGAGTGGAGATGCAGCCGTGTGGCTCTGCTGGGCTCCCAAGGCCCCTGTGTGCAAATGAGACTTGCTTGGAGACTACCTCTGCACCTACCCAGAGAGTCCCTTTTCAGCGCTGACTTACCTGCAAGACATTTCATCCACATCTGGTGCAAGTCCTGACATGAACTCCATGCCCAGGGCTAGCGAGGAGCTAGTGGCTCGTGGCTCAGGTGACACTTGTCATCAGATAGCACAACCTAGGATTGAGGTCCAGAGACAGTTTGCTTAGGCAGGACATAGGAGCAAAAAGGAGGAAATGTGAAAAAGCACCAAGCAGATAGTATTGATTAAAAACCCAATTGTGTTTTTTTATTGGTTGAAGATGTGGATTTAACAGAAATTCCCTCTCCCTTTGAAATCCCAGGGCATTTTGTCTGTATCCCTCTCATGAAAAAGAGCAGCTCTATGAAAATAAATTGTGTTAACATGTAAATGACAGTGAATTTATGAAGCCCACATGGCAGAATATTTGAAATCACAATTGAATTAAACAATCTAGGAAATACAGCAGTTTGCAGCAGTGAACACATTCTACTTTATAGTGCTGGCATTTCTGCCCCTGTAAGGTCTTAATGTGTAGGCTGCTCCCCGATTCACCTTTGGATCTTCTGGGTTGCCCAAGTACATAGCCTAAAAGGTTGTGGGATATCTGTAAATATGCTATATGAAGGAATGAAGGGATAAGGAAATGAGGAAAGGCACTTTGAAAATCATGAAATGCAAGTGTAAGATACCACATGGGTTTTGTATGTGATAGGTGCTACAAAATCCTTTATTTTTAATTGTGGTAAAATATATATAACATCAAATTTATCATTTTAACCATTGTTAAGTTCGGTAGTGTTAGGTACATTCACATTCACATTGTTGGTATAACCCTGTAGTCCCCACCCCCCCCCCCCCCGGGCCACAGACAGGACTGGTGTGTTAGGAATTGGGCTACACAGCAGGAGGTGAGTGGCAGGTGAGGGAGCAAAGCTTCATCTGTATTTACAGCCGCTCCCCATCGCTGACATCACCGCATAAGCTCCGCCTCCTGTCAGATCAGCACATTCGATTCTCATAGGAGTGTGAACTCTACTATAAACTGCACACGCATGAGATTGTAATGCCTGATGGTCTGAGGTGGAGTGAGGCTGCAAATACAGATTATCATTAGCAGAGAGGTTTGTATAATTATTTCATTATATATTATGATGTAATAATAATAGAAATAAAGTGCACAATAAATGTAATGTGCTTGAATAATCCCAAAACCAAACCCTCCCACCCCTGGTCTGTGGAAAAATTGTCTTCCATGAAACTGGTCCCTGGTGCCAAAAAGGTGGGGTATAACCAATCTCCAGAACTTATTCATCTTGCAAAACAGAAACTTTATATCCAATAATCAATATTCTCCATTCTCCTACCCCCTAGTTCCTGGCAACCACCATTCTACTTTCTGTCTCTATGAATTTGACTAGGTACCTCATATAAGTAGAAACCCATACTATTTGATTTTTTGTGACTGGTTTATTTCACTTAGCATAATGTCCTCAACATCAATCCATGTTGTAGTGCTAGTCAAAATTTTCTTTTTAAAGGTTGCAGGGTATTTTATCATATCACCCGTTGGTGGGCACTTGGGTTGCTTCTACCTTTTGGCTATTGTGAATAATGCCGCTAGGAACCTGGTTGTACAAATATCTTTTTGAGATCCTGCTTTGAATTCTTTCGAATATACAAGGGCTGTCTGGAAAGTATCCAGCCATTGTTAACATTACATGGCTGGATACTTTTCAGACAGCCCACATACACCCAGAAGGAGAATTGCTAGATCATATGATAATTCTATTTTTAATTTTTTGAGGAAGCACTATACTGTTTTCCATAGAGGCTGCACCATTTTACATTCTCACTAACATTCTCCTAACTGGCACTCCTAATGGTTCCAATTTCTCCATTATCTTTGCAAATATTATCACTTTTTGTTTGTTTTTTTAATAGTAGCCATCCTAATGGGTATGAGGTGTAAAAATCTCTTTTTAAGATTAATGAATGAAGCTGTTGAGTGCCACTTGCTTATCTTCAGTCAATGCCTTTTAGGAAATCATTCTTCAAAGCAGACTATATTTTGAAGTCAGAGGCTTCTTATGTGTGTCTTTCAAGAATTCTTTGAATCACGTGTTCTTTTGGCAGTAGAAACTTCGATGAAATATCCGAAACAGCTTTCTCTTCCAAATCTTAAAAAAAAAAAAAATCGTAGAACTAAAACAAAATCACAAATTGGTTTGGTGTCAACAATGACTTATTGACTCCTGCAGAGGTCAAATATTAGTGGTAGTAATCCCAGGACTGCAGGCTCAGTGGGGCTCAGAGCAGACCCTGACCGTATCTGTCTTGGGCCATGTTGAGGGAAGGAGCTGTCCAGCAGGAGAGAGGCGAGGTGTAAAGGCTCTATTTGCACACATTTGCAATGCTTTGTCGCAGGACAGTCTAAGAGAAGGGTTTGGCACACACGCGTCTACATGTGGGTGTGGAGGGCGTGGGAAGTGGGTGTTACTTGTGCAGGAAAAATATGGCTCTGTTTACACTGTAACTCTCCGTGCTTACTGCATGAGAAAAAACATATACTTTCCAAAGTCAGGCAATTTTAAGAGCATGAGTACTGTGACATCATCCAACAGAGTTAAATATCAGTTGAGCAGCTGGCATGAGAGCTGTTTGCAATGAGTTATGAGGCTCTGAAACTTTCTCCGTTAGTTTACGCCCTTCGTGGCATGATATGAAGACTTTCGTTTAGCCTAAGTGTTTGTTTTAATGAGGTATTGCAATGTAGCACACTCAAATGAAAAACACATGATGTACCCCAGGCAAGGGGGAAGCAATAACCCTACAGATTTCTGAAGAAGACTAGTCATACCACAGGCTACCATTATAACCGAAAAAATAACAAGAATTTTAATACAGTTGTCTGGCCAAATATATTAATTTAAACTGAATGCCTTTTTTAAAAAAAATATTATAGCTGTAAGGCACAATGTTCCATTGGCAAGCATCTTCAAAACCTTCATTTTAGAGGATTCACGGAAAAAGTACAGCAGCCCTTGCTGGTATGTACGTTTGAAAGATCCCCTGAAATGTCTTTGATCATTTATGTGAGGTTTCTTTCAGTTTGACACAAAGAAGCTAAAATAGAAATGAATTTTTAAACCTGACGTCTTTGTATTTATGTAAGAGAATGGCTGGTTTACGGCTAACAGAAATGCACTCTGGAATTCTAGAGTTGTGCAGCCCAGGTCAGCTGTCCCTTGCCCTGGCTGTGTACTGACTTGAGCTCAATTTACAGAGACAGATTTCACAGGTAAACAGACAAAGTTCTGTTTACCTGTGACCTCACTGGGCTGTGAGCCCTGGGTTCTAATCATTCTTGTCTGAAAAAGTACTTTATTTTGTGCATTCTTTAATGAAGAAATCTGAAATCTCAAAGTGTTCTCCTTCATTTGAATTCCACACTGATTTTACTAACTTCTGAGTAGAAGGAATACAGAGATGGAAAAGAGCTAGTGCCTCACCTGGCTTACGAGTAGTAAGTAGTAAGCCCCTGAAAGTTTGTGATGAAGGTCAGCGTCACCAAAGCCCCATCCTCTTGAAAATATCACAGATGACTGGGATTTCTTCTCACCTTGAATATATCTGGGCAAGGGATTAAAATCAGAATTTATTAATTTTTTTTACTGTTTTCCCCACTCTAGTTCCCCAAAGCTCTTCCTGACACACCATCCCTTTACATACAGCTCCCTCTTTAGAATCCCCTGCAAAGAATCAGCTGTTTCCAAACTAGAATTGTTCCAGGTGAAGGGAGAGTGCAAGGTGTCAAAGCTTCTTTTGGTTTTATGGAATCACCTTTAGTTGCAGTTTCAGAGACGATTTTCCATCAGTTGAAATGGAAGCCCACAATCAGTGCCATCTCCCCCCACTGCACTCTCCATTGCTAAATCTCATGTCTTATTGTGTGGGAGAAAACTGGTATATTTTTTTTTTCTGGCAGCTCAAATGAAGCCAGAAATTAGCACCTTTGACTCCCATAACAGTTTATCTTGTCAAAACTTCCACGTGCCCAGTTACTATTGGTTTCCCAATTGCTCCACTCAATAATGAATGGGAAGGTCTCACCCTTCGTTATTTTAGACTGTGTGGCAGAGGACTGAGCTCTCTTTCCTGTTCTCTCTTGCTCACGTTCTCACTTGTGACCCACTGTTGTTCTAAAAGCAACCAAATAAATATTAAATATTGGTTCTTAGACCAACACAGCATTACTGCTTTAGGAGGCGGAAGAGAGAAAATCACATAATCATGTTTTTCTTTCTTACGTACGTTTTTCTCTTCTCTGAAATGGACGGAATTATCTCTGTCATTGCTTCAGTTGAAAGAAAGACTTTGCGAGGCTTTTCCTGGCGGGGGCTGTGTGTAGCGCACCGCGCTTGGGCTCTGTCTGAGTCTGTCCCCCGGAGCTCGAGCGCCGGACTTGTAATTGGAAACAGGCGCGTCCGCAGCAGCGCTTGACACTGCGGAATGGAGCGGACGTTTTTTCCCATCTTTGTTCATTCTTATTTTGTGCCTGTGCCACGATTCTTTAAAATTGAATTCAAATTTGCAGCTTTTCAAAGAAAACCACAAGAACATGAGTTTTAATCTCCTGAGATTTGTCTGCCTCTGTTCTACATATAAAATAGCAATTTCCTTAATATAGCCAAGGCAGATTTATAAAACAATTAAAAATCGCATCTCCCAAGTTAGTTTTTTTTTTTTTTTTTTATGTTCGATGCTAGTGAGTTTGAGTAGTAGGGGTAGCTATCTCCATACACCCTTCTTTAGAGTGTGAAGGGGGGGGTCAATCTTTGCTTTAAGCGGTAATTTTAGCCTTCGACTGGATTCCAATCTTGGGGTCCTGGAGAAACCACGTTGCCACATGGCAGTGACATCATCAGGTGGGGGAGGTTAGTGCCAGAAGACAAAGCATCTTACAGCTTATTTTATTTGCGGGCTGTTTCTGATTATCCCGATGGAGGGAGGGTCACTTTGAATGATGACGCCTTGACGTCCCTTCCGTGGGGAGTCCACACTACTGGTCACCAGATGTGTCGGGGCAGGCGTGCAGGCCTGGGAGCTACACGGGTTTGGATGCTCTCTCCATGTGCACCCTTGCTAGGGGAAGCCAAACCCACCCTGCCCGCCACCCCAGTTAGAGAAAGTTCTGGCTTAGCATGACTTGTCGTTCATATCTGTGTCTCCAGGGCTTGGTCATTGTTCTTTGGGCATGGCAGTTTGGCATGGCTGTAGTTTAGCTGCTACCCACATAGAACTTCCTTGGTTCTTTTTAGATAAATGTTAAAAACTATCTATGAGCCTTTTCTGAGATGGGAATTGTCACGTTTAGACATGCCTCCAAGATCCTACATTGTAAACCTGGATGGGAATTTGAAAACCATTTGCTCTCATAGATCTTCGCGTTTTCAACTTCCCGTCTAGACTCGTGAAAGTTACAAAGTGGGTCCTATTGGAGCCAGATTCACTGGGTAGGACAAGCTTGCTTCTCCAGCATTCAGTCACTGACATCAGGGGCTCCATGCAGGGGTTGAGTATAGAACTGTCTGTATATTGGCATTTTCAGAAAATGAAGTTGTCACCTCTGCTCCAAGAAATCTGACCACATAGACTGTAGACCAAGAGGGATTTAGGGTTCCATGTGCCTTTCCTCACCCAGCCGAGGAATCTGTTCCATAGAATACTGACAAATGGCTTTGAGACCTTTTCTGGCCTCTTCCCTCTCCCAGAGGAGGCTTCTTGGCCTTTCTGTGATGTCCACCCGGTGGTCCTCAGACTGACCCCCTGGAATTGCTCAAACCATAAGGAATACATAAGTCAATCTCTTTTCCAAGTGAAACCTTTCCACTATTTGACAACGACACACTCATGCCTCCCTTCAAACCTCATTCTTCACTGTGCCAGGACAAGTGCCCTAGTTTCCCCAGTTTTTCTTTTCCGTGGCTTTTATTTTCGCTACCATCTCCTGCCTGTTCTCTAATGACGTATTTCCCATGCCAGCGTCACTTTTTAAGACAGTCATTTCATTCTGCGTCAGTCAGACTACAGTGAAAAGTACATACAGCATTTCAGATTCGATCAGAGCAGCAGAGCACGGAGTTTCTTAAGCTGTCGGGGGAGGCTGGCCCATCACTCCCTTTGCTGTGGTTACTGTCTTTGTTTTCCCATATGACAGGAGCTTTCCATAACTTCTGTATGGGTGTGGATGTATAAATAATTATTTTCTCATTTAAAAGCTACGAAACATTCACAGAAATATAAAGGATAAATAAAAAAAAAATAAAACCCATACGGTCTAGAATCCCATTCTCCAGGAATAAGAATGATAGAACATGCACTTAAAATAAAAACAACCTGAATAACGTAGGATTCCATATACATAAAATTGTGTGTATGTATATTTTTTTGTTTGGAGAGAATTGTGGAAGGATGGGTACCAGAATGTTAATGATGGTTAGACTTTCTGTAAGAAGAACGTGGTACATTAATGTCTATGCTAATATACGTGTATCCACATCTAAATTAAGACTGTCAAAAAGGACCAGAACTCGAATGTGACAATATCTATATCTGTCTTGACAGAGGAATAGAGACACATCTCAGCACATAAGATATTTGATCCTAACTTGATACTCTGTTGAGCCTCATCTGCTTGACATGGCTTTTGTCTGAGTCAAGTGCTTCCTAGTTTTACCCATCTTGGTAATGTGACAACCATTCACCCAGTTGTCAGGCCCAAACCCTTAGCATTGCTGTTCAACCCTCTTTCCCTCACATCCAATCCATCAAGTTCTGTTGGCTCTACCTTCAAAATGTGTACCAAATTGCCCACCTCTCACCTCCACAGCCATCCCACCTTAATTCGGTCACTCAGGTCATCCTTCCAAATACAGAAATCATCCTCATGCGTCCTTCTGCCTCTACTCTTGGTTCCCTATAGTCTGTCTGTTCTCCGCACAGAAGTCAGAGTGTCTTCCTCAAAGCGTAGGTCAGATGCTCTGATGAACACCGTCGCTCACTTCCCCTGGCAATTTGGATGAAATCCAAGCTCCTTCTCATGTTCCCAGGGCCCTGCAAGATCGAGGCTGCCTCCCAGCACCACCGGCCCACTCTGCTGCAGCCACATGGGTTTTTTGCTGGTTCTAGAATACTCCAAGCTCATCCCACCTCAGGGCCCTGTGCTCGCTGCTCCCGCCAGCCAGAGCTGTCTTCCCTGTGGGTTGTCACGGGTCCCCTTCAGAGTCATCCGCTCTCTGCTCAAGACACCCTGGACAGCCCTGCCCTGCCCACACTGTCCAAAAAGAGCTGTCTCTCTTCCCCCGGCTGTTTTTATTTTTTCCAGAGTATCTTTATCTGGCATCATATTACAGATTTAAATAAAAACCATTTATAGATTTAAAAAAATTGATTTGTAGATTTAAAATCCCATTTTCCTTACTATAATGTAATTGCCATGGAGACAGGTCTTTGTCTCATTCACCGTTGTGTATCTCTCATGCTTAGGATAGTGTCTAGCACATGCTATTCACTCAGCAAATGATTTTTGAATGAATTAATGAATGAATCCAAGTGGCCTGAGTATGGGTTTGGGAATGATTCAGTCAAAGCCTTAGCCTATGCCCATAGATCACCCTATTAGGGATGTGGTACTCCTATGGGCCACAACTCTAGAGATAAATACTTTAATCTTACTTTAAGAGAAATATAACAGAGTCATCTACAGCCGTTGCCCACTTCTCTTCAGTGTGGGCCTACGAGATACATTTTAGAAGAACAAAGAGGCCTTTTGATCTTAACCCTGATGGTATTCATCTATGGCATTGATATTATATGCAGTGATTGTCCCTTCAATCTCCTCTGAGGGCACCATTAGCCACCTGGTGTCTGAGTTCACACCCGACTTGGGTGGTCAGGCACCATAAGCAACTTTTCATGATATAAAAACTTTCCCTTCTGTTCTCGTCTCTCAACATGCACACCTGAGCCCACAGGTTGTGGGCAAATTGGAAATGTTTCATATTCTGGTTCCGAGTAGCGAAAGGAAAGGCAGGCAGGTTCCTGGTTTGGTCCAGCCTACCAGGAATATGAGAAAATCATGATAAACAGTGAGACCCCATTAATGGAGCTCTGAGTATGTCCATCTGTCCTGGTGGGCTAAAAGATGCGGTGGTAACACCTTAGCACCGAATCCCAGTGGCTTAACCAAATAAGGGTTTGTTTCATGTGCTACCACAGAGTCACCCAGGCAGACATAAGTGTCACCATCCTATGACACGATTGTATCAACATATGGCTTCCCTTCTTTTCTTAGCGGAGAAAAGAAGAGCTCATAGAATTTATACCTGTTCTGTATGATACCTGGAACATCAGTGACACCCTTCACTTTTCTGGCTGGAGCCTATGTCATGGTCCCACATAACTACAAGGGCAGGGAATCTTCCAGAGTATCTTAGAAGTTACTAAGACATTTGTTAAGCTTGAACATTTGAAAATACTAATATGAATTAATTAAATTAATTAAATAAAAAGCTTGTTTGGAAATCCATTAAAATTTTTAAGTGTAATGAGTTTCTTAGTAAGTTTCTACAAGTAGATCGTTTCCTAAACAAGTAAGCAAACACTTGGGCACCTGAGGATTTTAGTGCTAGTTCCTGGCACTGAGATCCGGTGCCAGCCACAGACCCTGGTTCATCTATCGCAAGGGTGGGCAAAGATCCCCTAAGCACAGGATTCTAACTGTGACTCAGTGACACCTCTATTTATGTGACCTGTGATTAATTTTATTAAGCTGAAGAAAGACCCCTGGGAAGATTATTTTCAATTTAGGATCTTAAAACTTAGGTTTTAATTGATGGTTCCCAAATCTTACAAAAAGAACGTTTGACTCCTTGGAAGTAATCCCCATAAGATGTGAAGAAAACATGCTATTGAAAGGGTTTGCTTATAAGAACTAAAATTTCAGGCCGGGCGCGGTGGCTCAAGCCTGTAATCCTAGCTCTCTGGGAGGCCGAGGTGGGCGGATCGTTTGAGCTCAGGAGTTCGAGACCAGCCTGAGCAAGAGCGAGACCCCATCTCTACTATAAATACAAAGAAATTAATTGGCCAACTAATATATATAGAAAAAATTAGCCAGGCATGGTGGCACACGCCTGTAGTCCCAGCTACTTGGGAGGCTGAGGCAGCAGGATTGCTTGAGCCCAGGAGTTTGAGGTTGCTGTGAGCTAGGCTGACGCCATGGCACTCACTCTAGCCTGGGCAATAAAGTGAGACTCTGTCTCAAAAAAAAAAAAAAAAAAAAAAGAACTAAGATTTCAAGTCCACTCATCCATTGGATCAAAACAACATTGGCTTTCTCAATGAATTGCAGATGTGGGTGTCTCCATTAAATGTCTAACCTCAAAATGGCTAGGTTTTAGGGTAAATTACTATACCGTTAACGACTGTTAGATTATTGTGGTGATTTAAATGTGATAATGTACCTGGAAACAATTTAAAGATTGCAACCTTGATAATATAGCACGAGGCACAAATTTGGGAACATTAATTAGAAGCTTTGAAAACGTTCATATCCTTTGACTTAATACTATTTGTAGGATGTTTTCCCTAAGTAAACAATCGGGTAAGTTTAAAAAGAGCTTTGTTCCGAATATTGGAAATGACTTGACATTCTACTAATAAGAAGGTGCTTCCTTCAACAGTTTTTAATCTAAGTACGTGCCATCTGCTAAGCACTGTTCTTGATCTAGAGTCCCAGCTGCGAACAAAACGGATAAAACCTCTGCCCTCTGAGGGCCTTCAGCCTGGTGGGGGAGACATAACCAATGGAATTAAGCCAATGGAATAACCAATAGATAAAAGATGATAAATGAGATGGAGAAAACTGGAGAAGAAAGACGGCGGGTGCTGGAGAGGGAGAGGGGTGTTGGAGTTTTTCACAGCATGGTCAGCAAGGCCTCTTTGAGAGGAGGACATTGGGGCAAACACCTTTGAAGAAGGTGCGGGAACTGGCCGTGCAGGTGTGTGTGGGAAGGTGCATTCCAGGCGGAGGAGGCAGGAGCATACTGAACTGCCGCAGGGACAGGCGGGAGGAGTCTGACCGGCCACACAAGGACCCCGGGCGTCCCTTAGCGATAATGCTGTAGAGCTGTTTATGTTCACATGGAGAGGCAGCTGTGATATATTTAGTGGAAGAAAAAACAAATTTTAAAAAGACATGCATAGAAGATCCCATTGGTTTTGGCTGAAGAATTGGCTAATTTGTAAATAGATACTTAGCAAAATGTCCAAAAGGGTGTCACTGGAAAAATTGATGATGACTTTCTCGTTTCGTTTCTACCTGGACAATTTGCTGTGGATTTTAATTGGAATGCAGACACAGTACCTTTGTAAAGTGAAAGAGCTATTCTATTATTAATGCTAATGTCATGGTACTCTCAATGAAGCTAACACATTTGGATAAATTTTGTCAGGAAGGATATTTAAATATTAGTTATACTCAACTCCAATAAGCAATCATTTTTACAGAGGTTTGCTGTAGCTTTCTAGCACATAATACCAAACAGCCTGCTATGGGGTGAATTGTGTCCCCCCCAGAATTCATATTCTGGAGTTCTAACCTCTAGTACCTCAGAATGTGACCTGATTTGAAACTGGGGTCATTGCAGATGGAAGAGGGCGGACCAGTAATGCAACATGATTGATGTTCTTGTAAAAAGAGGACAAAGTTGGAGACAGACTGCACATAGGGAGAACCCCACGGGAAGATGAGGGCAGGGATTTAGGTGATGCTTCTATAAGCTGAGGAACACCAAGCATTGCCAGCAAACCACTTGGAGCTGGAACAGAGACATGGAACAGACTCTCTCTCAGAGCCCTCAGAAGGAACCAACTCTGCAGACACCTTGATCTCGGACTTCCAGCCTCCACAACTGTGAGAAAACAAATTTCTGTTGTTGAATACACCACGCGTGTGGGACTTTGTTATGGCAGCCCTAGGAAACTAGTACCCAATCACATCAGAGTAGACGCAACAGTCTGGAGATCCCTGCCAGGCCTGCCTCATCGCCATATCGAGGATAACCCCCCACAATCGCCCATTGTTGTTGTCACATTAGGGTTTCACCAGAGCAGTAGTTTAGTAACTGCTGGCTTCACAGGTTTCAGTGCAAGGCCACTCTTACCATTTTGTATTGCCCTTTGGTCTTTAATGGGCCCTGCTCTCATGGAAAGTTCCAGTCCTTTCTCTGGCTTCCCTCTGAGAGAGGTGGGGTGGGGCTCCATTACCAAGGAGGAGCAGAGGCAGGAAATCACACTTTGTCTGCCCCCTTCAGACACTACCTGGTGATCACAGTCCTGTTTGTCATCAGCTGCTGCCAAAATCCTGGCTGGGAAGTTGATACTCACAGGAATCGTTTAGGGATTATTTAATGGGTCATTCCTCCACGTTCACTAGATGTTATCCCCACACTAAGCCAGCACACTAATCCTGTTACCCACCACGGGATTTTTCGGACTAGAGGGTGTGTTAAAATACAGATTCCTGGTGCCTCTCAGAGAGGGGCACATCCTCAGACCTGTGTCTCAGCCACAGGGGTGGTGGGGGGAAGGACGTGGGCTGGGCTGCCTGCAGTGGGTGGACCGGAACCGTATGGAGGTCAGTTTTCCCACTCATGTGAATATGCCTCTCTTCCCACATAAAAAACCGATGTGGCTGAAGTCACACGACAGCATTTAGGAGTTAAGTCCCCTAGGGTCTGGAGGTAGGTGGGGAGGAGGTAGAGAAATGACTAAAGAACAACTGCTTGTGTCTGGGCTCAGATGACCCAAGAGGGTGGAAGGAATACCGGAGGGAAAGCATTGAGGTTGAAGAGAGCTTTGCATGTGACTCTGATCGTGTGCCCTGAAGTGCTGGTGGACATCTGGGAGAGACATCCGGCAGGTGGCTGGGCGTACAGGTCTGAATCCAGAGGTGGGCTAGAGCTCGAGTAGCTGCAGCAGGCGTCGGTCCGCTAGGGGCAGGGGAGAACATGAGCAGGGATTTGGGACCGGAGAGAGGATTAGTGCCGAAGGAGAGGTGGCAGAAGGGCCCCAGGGAGATGACAGAGATGTCAGCCATGCCACCAGGGCCTTCCTATCAGAGCAGCAGGGAAGCAGGCTTGAAAACCCTCTTAGGTAATCTCTAATCATTTCCTTGGATTATCTGAAATGAATTTCCCTTTTAGTTTTAGAAATTAATTTTCTGGCCTTTTGCTATATTTACAGACTTCTAATAGTTGCTTACTGTGGAAGGCAGCACAGCCTTCTAAGACGATTCTTAGTTTGTGACTGCCGGGTCTCAGTGTTCGAATTAGCATAAGCTATTTTGTGCGGATTCTGTTTTCTGAAGGAAGCACTTCAAACAGACGAGGATGGAGAATTCTCTTTCAGGAGTATTTCAGAAGTTATTTGCTCCCTAGTGCTCAGGCCGAACCACGAGATCTCTCCTTACAGACTTGTAAACATTTCCAAAATAAAGGACATTGCTTCTGACTTGGAGAATCCTTCTTTTTTTTTTTTTTTTGAACAGTTAAGTGCTTCCTGTGTTTTCCACCTCGGTAGAGAAAACCTAACCTTTTATCACCTCTCCTGTGTTTTGGAGCATTTAATCACAGAAGGTTTATTTGTCTTAATATAATTTAGACATGCAATAATGTGTCTATAAATGCTCCAAATTGAAAAAGCCAGCAACAGCTTTATTCGGGCTTTCCTGATGAATAGCCACGAGTTTGGATGTCTGAGCCTGAGTAATTTCCGTGCAGGTAGCTCGTTGAGCTTCGTGAGGATTCTGTTGGCTGATGGTGTGAAACGACCAGCAAAGACTCATGCATATGAAGATGTTGACTTTTTCCCATCGAGCCCTCGGTTGCATAACGATTCCAGGTCCAGTGGTCAATGAGTTGGTGCCAGTTGGTGACATATTTGAATTTATTCTTTGTTTGCAGACATTCGAGCCAGAAAGACTCATGGTGTGTTGGCAGCTGATTAGAGCAATTTAAGTTAGATTTTTGACACTGTAATTAAATGTGAGCTCAAGTCAAATAGTGCATTCCATACTCCTTCCAGGTGGGGTGGGTAGCAGAGCTGGCAGCGTGTCACTGTCTAGCTTGGGTTAGGTCTCAGGGATTCCAAAGAAAGCTTTGATTTGTAAATGGTTGGGTTGAATGGTGCCTTCCAAAATATATCTTTTAGAGGTATGAACTAACAAAATAAATGAAAGAAAATTGGATTAATTTTAGTAATTCTGCTGCTTTGATTCCAAATCCTTGTACACCTACAAAAACAAAAGTGTCTGTTAAAAAGTGCAGCCTTGCCTTTGGATACTGGGGCTCTCTGTTTCTGTTTCTGAGCGGGAGGAGCCAGACATGTGTTTTGAGGTGGATGGAGGCATCCAGTGGAGAGTGGAGGTACCTGAGAGGCCCTTTCAGGGTACTGGTGGGCGATCGCTGGGCTTCTTGGAGCTTTCAGAGTGAATTCCTTTCAAATTATGTTTTTGAAACCAGATCCAGGTCTTTTCTGTTATTGATTGTTTTCATATGAAATAACACTGCAATCCAGTAGCAAATTGGGAGAGCTGTAGGTGAGCATTCCACATGGGTAGGTAGGGTTTTCCTGAGAATTGTAGTAATGAAGGGGTGAGATTCAGGTAAGAGCATTAATTAAGGGCGGAGGCTCAGAGAAGTTGCTCAGGATGACTACCGGCTTCCTGGTCAGAGATGATTTTCTTAACATGGGTAAAGGACTTAGCTTGTTTAAGCCTCAGTTGCTTCATCTTTAAAATGGGAAGATGATCACCTAATCCCTAAGGTTGTGGTGAGAATTAACTGAGACGATTAAGACACCTAAAACATTTACAGTGATTCCTGGCATCTTTTAACTTAGTAATGTTTATCATTATTGTAATCAATACCACTCTCTACGTAAATAGAAAGGATAAGAGGTTTTCTTGGAAATTTTTTTTTCTGAATATTTTTTGGGGAGATGCTAGTGACAGATGCTCATTAGAATGTTTATTATAAATGTAGACTTGGTGTTTTATCAGATATTTTGACAAGAATGCTACTTTCTGGATTCTATAAAAAGGCACAGGAATAACGTAATGGATCGTTTATTTGCAATAGACAACGAATTATCTGATAGTTCATTTTTAAAAACCTAATACTCAGGCAGGGGCTACTTAGAAAACATGAGCAGGATATAAATATAGCTCACATTATTTTTAGCTGCCCTTCCTGCCACCTCAGTATGTTTTTTAAGAATTATAGGGCTTATTGAAGGGCACACCTGGGAATGTATGAGCCAATGACATTTACTGAAATGATTTCGAGTGGAAAACTGGCCTCATATAGACACAAAACCTCCTTTGATAAACCATTTTTTAGAGCCAAGTTGCTCTAAATGACTGCCCTGGTCTACATGAACAACATGTTTCTTCCTCAAACGTATTTTATGTCCAAAAGCAGTAGTTGAATAGAGCTTATATTCTCTGTTTTGTTGTTTTGTTTCCATCATATAGTATCTAAATAGATTGTCAGAACAACCTTGTTCAGATACCTACTGAAAATTCACATGAGAATAACAGCCCTGTCTTTGGGATTGGCTTGAAAAATACTGAAATAAGCAGGAATTTGCTTTTTCCTTTTGTCTAGTCTGAAATTGATTTATGAAACAGAGCTACAATTGAACTTGATAACTACCTTGGAGATACTATGAACCAAACTTTTATATTGCAAATTGCAGCTCTATATAGATAATTGCTTGACTAAATTGAAATATTTTGATATGTTTGATCCACACTGTAAACTGATGATTTAAAAATAGTTGGAGTGTTTTAACTTGCTAGTAGAGCAGTTAGGGCAAAATCTATCTTATAACTTTCAAATAGCTTTTATTGATTGTAAATTCACACGCTCATTTGTCATATTGCAAATAAGAGAATATAGTTCATGTATGGATTTTTAATTTATGATATCTTCTTCTTGCAATATCAATATAATCCATCTTTTCGAATGTTAGTAAATCAAGACAAAAACCTTTTATTAGTAAATTTATAGATACGATAAGAAAAAGGAACCAAAAATAAATATTTTGTAAAGACCATTACTTCAGAAGTAAATCTTTCCTTACATTTAAGAAAAAGAACAAATCTTATTTTATATCTTTTGATTTAATTAACTAAATTTTGCTAAAACTTATGTATGAAACCACACTTATACCCCTTATTAAAAGCAATTTTTTCCCCTGGCAGCTTGTTCATAGGAAGGGAACCACAAATTATGAAAAATTATTGATGCTACTTTAGGTTTAGATTAAAACAATTCTTTCTATAATAGATTCTCCATTTTCATAGGGTCCAATTTGTAGTCATTGTACATAACATCAATTATAACCCTTCATACTGAGAACTGTAGCTGATGGGAAGAATAATTACCACATTGACTGAGAGATGTCTGAATTTCATTCACATCATGTTTTTAATATTCAAACCATAAATTGCAAATCTTTGATGAAGAACGCCGGAAATAAGGGTGTCTGGATTTGCAAATGTACCCCAAGACACTCTTCAATGTTCCTCAAACTCATGGTGATCACAACCACTGGGCCAAATCCATTCCACTGTTGCTTCAAGTTACAGAGTTCCTGCCTGCTCAGAGCTTTGTCGTCATTGTGTCTAAGTCAGGCTGCAAATTCTTGAAGTATTCTTTAAGTTGTTTCCTATTTTATCTTAAGTTTCCCAAATTCAAAACCTGAATTTTTTTTTGGGGGGGGGGCAAATTGCATGAACTCTACTCGTATGTGTTCCTCTCTCATTTCATTCATGCTGTGATGCACCGTACTGCATTTATATGGAATATTTATACCTTTCTGAAGACTGTTTTTTACACAATAAATGTCTGCATATTGCTCTTAAATAAGTTTCCTGCTCTGTCTCTTTGTTTCCTTTTTTGAGCTTCTTTTGTCCTAGAGTACCCTCCCTTCTTTGGAGGTGGCATCACATAGTATTTAGGGTACAAAATACGGAGTTAGAATAACTCTGGTCTGAACTCTTTCTGGTTACTTGCTGTGACTGTGGGGAAGACGTTGCTTCCCTTCTCTGTGCCCCCTGCCTTTAGCTGCACAATTTAGTTAATGCCAGCCATGCCTAGGAAGGTTCTGTGCTGACTGCCTCGTGGCTTGGCTCCATCTAAAGTAGCTGCACTCTGAACTGCTGAATGTTGTTTAAGAAAACACAGGGAACTGTGCTGCCTGGTCTCACTTTAAGTTTGCATCCACAAACCTCCGATGGGCATTCAGTGAAGCCTGGAAAGCCTCCTGCTCCACCCTGGGCCATAGGCTGCCTCTCCCTCCTGAGAAATGGGGTCCCATCACATGGCTTAAAAACCATCCATATACTGCTCATGCCCAGTCTTGCATCCCTGTTTGCATCCAGCTAATGTTGGCTGATACCTCAATGTGCCAATCCACAAGCACCTTGGACTTAAAGTACAAATCCTGAGCTGCCCTCCCGAATCTCTTAGTCTCCAAGTCCTCTCCTTCTCCGTCAAGTGGAAACACTATCTTCCCAGTTGTTAAAGCTGTAGCATTAAACCACCACCACAAACCACAAATCATCTCCCATTCTTCTTTTCCTTCCTGTCTACCTCCCATCTGTCACCAGCCCCGTCGGCTCTCTCCCAGCAGCTCCTGGTCTGTCTCTGTTCAGCAGGGTGATGCAGCAGCCCCGGAGCTGGGTTTCCCTGGCTTTCCTTGTGCTGGGAAGGTTGGCAAACCTTCCCTGCACACGGCAGCTGGGGAATGTTTAGAACATGTCATGGAGATCAGATGGTCCCTAATTAATCTTCGTCATACTGGGGTTATGTTCAAAGTCCTCCAGTATCACCTGGCTCTTGCCCACCTTGTGGACGCATACGACATTTCTGAGCCTTGGCTCAGGTCACTGCAGCGTTGTGTCTGTCGCTCTCATGTCCCCAAGCTTATGTGTGGCTCAAGGATATTTAAGGAGCTGGTCCTCAGAGCGATCTGCAGATGGCTAGCTCCTATTTGTTGAGCAGATTTAATTGGACGCCACCTTCTCAGTAAGGGGCGATTTCTCAGTGAGGGCCAGCCCCTGCAGCTCCTGCCCACCCCCCCAAGGGGTAGCGAAGGTCTAGAGAAGAACTCGTGATGCTTCCTAGCACCGCTCTGCTCTGCTTCTCACCCAGAAAACACGAACGGATAAGTTACCGCAAGGCAAGACTAGCGCTTCTCCCGCATGTCACCCCCGCATGTCACCCGGCTGCTTGTAAAAGTGTCCCACGTGTGAAAAGTTTTGGTCTGCTAACCTCAGGAGAAAAGTAGCCCCGAAAGGTCTTTCATTTGTTCTGTTTTCGTTTTGAGGCAAGAGGAGTTATGCAAAGAGTATTGGATGCCAAATGCTTTCCATGACCTGACCTGGGTTTCCTTTATTTGGAAGCTAATCACGCAGCAAAGTGCTTCTCAATTGCTCCTTCCTCCCCGCGTCTTTCTGCACGTGTGGCCAGAGTCTTCGTCCTCACTTACTCCTAATTATGTAGCCAGAGACGGTATTTAACTGAGAGTAAGAGAATGCATTCCTAGCACCTAGCATCTCAGGGGGATGCACAGCTTTTAACTAATTTTTTTTTCAAAATTTAAAACATAACCTACATGTGCCTGACCAGTAAATGTGTGCGGTAGTTAGTTATAGCACCGGGGCAACCCCGCTGTGCTGCTCTCAATTCTCACCCCTCCTTTCCTCTGAAGAAGGACGGTATTTTCATTTTTACATCCATTGCTTTTTTACTGTTCCTCATAGTCCTCTCGTCTGAATGTGCATCCCTGGCCACTACAGTTAAGCGTGGTGGCTTCCCTTTGATCTTCGTATAAATGCACTCATATGGCGTGTTCCTTTGTGCTGAACCTTTTCCCCTCAAAGTGACGTCTGCGAAAGCCATCTATCTTGTCGTGTGAAGTAGCATTTTCTTTATTTCCATTGCCTTAGAGCAGGGGTCCTCAAACTTTTTAAACAGGGGGCCAGTTCACTGTCCCTCAGACCGTTGGAGAGTGCACACTGTGGGCCCGGGACGAGTCAGCTGCTAAGCAGGACAGGCAGCGGCGGCAAAAACACCCGGCGGGCCGGATAAATGTCCTAGGCGTGCAGCATGTGGCCCTCGGGCCGTAGTTTGAGGACGCCTGCCTTAGAGTGTGGCAGTGTGTAAATATACTGCAACGTACTGACGCACTGCAGTATTGAAGCGCACTTGGGTGTTTCTAGTATTTGGCGACGACAGGTCTCACTGCTGGGGACACTCTTGTAGCTGCCTTTTGGAGCACGCATGCACGCATTTCGAGCAAGCATATGTTACAGAGGGGAGTCGCACAGTGTATAATGACAGCAGACGTGCCGACTTCCTTGGTTTACTTCTCCAGTCCACTCTCCACCCTTCTCTGTCCTGCTTCTTGCCCTGGGAGTTTGGCTTCTGTGGGCTGCATCAGATGGGCTCACCTATCTTTCACTGGGTTCAGCTAAGGAGAGAGGGTGCAGGGATCTGTTCCCCTGCGTTCCCCCCTTGGTCGTGGGTTGGCAGTGGCTTTTACCCTTTAGGGAAAGCCACGGCCCCTGTCGTTTGTCCTCTGGGTAGTTACAGGTAGTTTCAGTGACAGCTGCATGACCACTTCCCCCTCCTCTTTTAGGCCTGAGGGTGGTACAGCACCGGGGACTTCACCACCCTTTTGTTTTTACTGCATTCTGCCTTCACCTTTCTAAGTCCTTCCATTAAATTCTCTCAGCGACCTCCTGGAACATGCCGTCTGCTCCCCACCAGCACCCTGACCCGTAAACAAGGACATCATCCAAACTCCAGCTGTGCCTCAAAGTTTTTGTTGCTCCACATCCTCAAAAAACTGTTGTCACTTTTCGTTTTAGACACTGTAATGTACATGCAGTGTTATCTCATGATGGCTCTAATTCGCATTCCCCGGGTTACTGCGGAAGTGGAAGACCTTTGCACATATTTAATAGGCATTTGCAGATCCTCTTTCTCGACTGCCTGTGCAAGCTTCTTCCCTGTTTTCCCACTGGGTGCTATGTCTTTTTCATGCTTTAGAAGGGCTGTTCACATATTCTGGGTATGAACACTAGGTTGGATGTGTTCAAACTATTTCCACTTCGTGGCTTGCCTTTTTATTCTCTTCATGGTATCTTTTGATGAAAAGAAGTTCTTAATTTTTTTCTTAATTTTAATGTGGTTCTAGTTATTAGTTTACAGTTAATGTTTTGGAGCCTTGTTTATAAAACCTCCCTCATCCCAAAGTCTTAAACACATCCTTCTGTATTATATTCCAGAAACTGTGTAGTTCTTGCCAGGCATACTCAGATCTGCAGTTTGCCCAGTACTGACTTTTATGACGTGTGAGTTACCTGTCAAGCTTCATTTTTGCACGTGGATGTCCGGTTTCCCAGGACCAATAACTAGCAGTTTCCTCCTTTCTTAACTGCACTGCAGCTTGGTCAGAAATCAAGTGTGTCCATGTATGTGTGAATCCATTTCTGGGCTTTCTTTTCTGTTCCATTGTTTTATTTGTTTATACCTGCATGGATACCAATGAAGTATTCATTGCCGTGCCTTTCTGGTAACGTTTAGTAGAGCAAGTTGTCCTGCCTTACACTTCTTTAAGAGCATTTTTTCTAGACCCATTTGACCCATGTGACAAACTTTAGAATCTATTTATCAAGTTCCACAAAGATCTTGTTGCAGTTTTGATTGAATCTATGTTGAATCATTGATCGATTTGAAGAAAATTGGAATCTTTATAGTATGAAGTCTTTCAATCCATGTTTATATTATATCTATCCATTTATTTAGGTCTTCTTGCAATAATATTTTATAGTTTTCAGTGTAAAGCTCCCATACATCTTATATTAGATTTATTCCTATATTGTAAGGTATTTCTGATGCTGATGAAAATAGAATTACTTAAAAATTTTATTTTCTATTGATTCTGAGATATAGAGATAAAATTGAATTTTCTTTTTTTGTTTTTGTTTTTCTTTTTTTGAGACAGAGTCTCACTCTGTAGTCCAGGCTAGAGTACTGTGGCATCAGCCTAGGTCATAGCAACCTCAACCTCCTGGGCTCAAGCGATCCTCCTGCCTCAGCCTCCTGAGTAGGTGGGAGTACAGGCGCTTGCCACCACACCCGGCTAATTTTTTCATTTTTTTTAGTAGAGACAGGGTCTTGCTTTTGCTTAGGTTGGTCTTGAACTTGTGAGTTCAAGTGATCCTCCTGCCTCCTCATCCTAGAGTGCTAGGATTAAAGGCACGAGCGACCACGCCTAGTCTAAAATTTAATTTTCTATATTGACTTTGTATCTAACAAACTTCCCAAACTCATTTGTTAATTCTAATGATTTATTTCTAAATTCTCTTATAATTTCTTCATAAAAGACAATATCATCTACAAGTAAAGTTTTATTAATATTTATTTTTTTCTCAATCCCTTGACATTTCATTTTATTTTCTTGCCTTATGTACTAATGAGGACTTCCAGTACAATTTGTGACAAATGTGGTAATGAGTGGGCCTTTTTTCTGTCTTTTCACCCAACTTCAAAGGATTAAATTTTAATGTTTTGCACTAAAGTATGTGGTTTACTGTAGAGTTTGGTAGATGCTCTTCATCAATTTGGGATTCATAAGGTTCTCTTTTATTTCTAATTTACTAAGAATTTTTATCATGAATATTTATCAAATAAATTTTTCCTCTTTTATTTAAAATTATCATATGAATTTTCTTCTTTATAATGTAAATTCGATTATTTACATCTATTGAAACAACCTTTCATTCTTGGAATAAACCTGACTTGTTTATAGTATATATTATTCTGCTTTATATACTATTGGATTTGATTTTCTGGTATCTTATTTATGAGTTTTGCATCTGTGTTTATATGTGAGATAGAGCTATAATTTTCCTTTTTTCATAATGTCCTAGTTACATTTTTTACATCAAGCTTTTTTCTTCTTTTGTTCTCTGGAAACCTTTGTGTATGACTGGCATCCATTTTTCTTTAAATGTATGTTAGAATTTGCTGATAAATCAATCTGAGCTAGAATTTTCTCTCTCTCTTTTTTTTTCCCCTGGAGTTTTTCTTTAAAGAGGTTTGAGATTATTCATTCATAGTAATTCATATTACTTACATATTACATTCATTATTCATTCATTATTCAGATTTTGTATTTCTTCCTTTGAGAGTTTTGGTAGATTATCTTTTCCAAGGATTTTATCTGTTTCAGCTAAATTTTCACGTTTATCGATAGGAAATTATTATCATATGCTGTTATCCTTGTAAGCCTACAGCATCTGTAAAAGCACCACCCTTTTCATTCTTGACTTTGGTTATTTTAAGCTTCTCTTTTCTCTCTTTAATTATAATCACCAGGAGTTTATAAATAGCTAATCTTTTCAAAGAAGCAGATTTGGCTTCATTAATCTTTCCCACCATATGCTCATTTTCTATTTTATTAATTTTGTTCTTATCTTTGTTATTTTCCTTTTTCTTCCTTTGGGTTTTTTCTAACTTCTGGAGATTGATGTCTTTGCCTCGTTCCCGTGGGAGGTCACTCACAGGAACAGCAGTGTGATCCTGTCCCCCACCTCCTGGTTTATCTCCTTTTTTATCTGCAGAACCAAGCCTAGTTCAAGTTATCATTAGCATAGAAAACATCCCTATAGCCATCTCCTGATGCAGCGCCGTAATCGTGCTCTAGTCAGAAGCATTTTGTGCCATGTTCTTTGAGTTATTCTTGTGAATCCTCACTGCCCATGTGAATCAACAACAAATATGTGTAGATGTCAAGATATTTCCTCATATTGACATATTTCTCAGAATAACCTTACTGGTAGTTTCTCTGCTCCCTTCATCATGAACGAAACACTTTACCCAAGTGTTTTTTAACAATTTATTATTCCTAAAAGGTTTTGCCACTTTCCTCTTACAGTCCAAACATGCCCTATTTTAGGGGACTCAACTCAAATTTCATTTTCCCCAGGAGTCTTTTAATAAGTCTCACTTATTATTTTGCTGACAGTATATTTAATAAATTAGATGCTCAATAAATATTTCTCGTATAAATGAATAAACCTCAACCTGTTTCTAGCTATATTAATATGTATTCATGTGTTCTGTGAAGTCTAATTGGTAGACTAGTATATATTTTTATTAATATATTTAAATTTTCTTGGCATTTTAATATTTCTATATTAGAATATTCATTATTTAAAATTTTTTTCCTGATTACAAAAGTAACACATACCCAACTTTTCTCAACTGTTTGGGGCAATCACCCTATGATCCAATCCTTGAAACTGCATGCTAATATAGATATGTGATAATTTTTAAAAACTGGTTATGCTGTGAACGTTTTCTATGCAGTGGGTTTAGATCAATCTCATTCTTCTTAATACTGTGTAGTATATCTATCCAGTCTGATTGATAGACATGCAGCTTATTCTTATTTTTCACCTTTACTAAACAGTGCAATAGCGAACATTCTTGTTCCCATATCTTTGTCTATTGTGAATATTTCTAAAAGGTGGATTTCTAGAAGAGAAATTGCTGAGTCAAGAGATAAATTACCATATTCCCAATATGCATGAATGAGAGTGTCTTTCTCTTATAGTCCTGCCATTGCTGCAAAACATTAAAACTTTTCTCATTTTTCTCATCTGGATAGGCTCAAAATATTGTGTTGTGGCTCCCTTATTTTTATTTTCTTTAATTTATTTTGACATTTATTGGATTGGTGTATAGATCATAAGCTCTTGTGATGGTGCTGTGTGCTCATCCAGGTTCTTTTACATCCTGTCAGTTGAGGTGGCCAGCCACACTCTGGGACAGGGAACAGCTGTTTGCTTACATAGTGTTTTCCAGACCAGTACGCCTCACCTAACAACATACTTTCCAACTGGCTGACAGTCTGTCTCCTACACACATACACACACTCTCAATTATACTGTGAAGCTGATAAATGTGAATCGCTCTATTCCAGTGGTTCCCAATGGGGACAATTTTTGCCTTCACTCTCAGGGACATTTGGCGATGTCTGAGACAGTTTGGGTTGTCACCACCGGGAGTGGGGGTGCCACTGGCATCTAGCGCTGGCAAACAGCCTACAACACACAGGGAAGCCCCCCACAACAAAGAATTATCAGCCCAAAATGTAGATAGCACAGAGGCTGAGAAACCCTGATGTCTATCACAAATAACATTTTAGTGCTTTTGCGATTTGCTCTATCAGAGGAGTAACAGTTGGCATCGATTTTAAGGTATATATTAATATTTGTTCTCAGAAATTGGGATGTGTCTCACAATTGATTGATTAGAAAGTATTATGATTAATTTTGATAGGCAGAATTATTTTTTTTCCTAGTGATGCATTAAATCACAGCTTGCTTTACTTCTTACCATCCATAGTCTTTGATTTGAAGAAATATAATAATATGATTGTATCTTTTTACCTCTACCTATGTATAAATCTAATTTCAGTGTAAGAATAGGAAGTTGCATGTGTAGCATGACAGTGTAATTGCTGTATTTGTGAGCGTTAAAAACCAACCAGTGTCTAGCCTTGCAATCATGGGCATTCTACCTTGTTCTTGCTCTAAGGCAAAAAATAATATTCAGTGTCTGAAAGAGTTTTATATTTGATTTTATGTTAAAGTACTTCATCTTGGATTTAGTAAATAGATAAAAAAATATTGATATAATGTTCAAATTTAGTGCAGAATGATTGATTTCTTCATCTGGGAGGTTATGAATCATTCCTGCATCTATTGTTTTTCTCCTTCACTTAAATTTGTTACCTTTAAATTCAGGAAAATTAAACGGGTTTCAATGTTAGTGAAACATTTGTTGGGTTCCTGGATACTTCAGCCTAAACCTTCTATGTTTTCTTACATTTACAACCAGAATGATAGTCCAAGGAATGCTGTACCTACTGAGTTTTGGGAAAAGGGCATGACAGGAATATCTCCTTTTCAGATCTTGGTTTGTTAAAGGTGATGATCACCTAAACTAAAGCATACTCAGATGACTTAGTGGCTTAGTGGAGTGGGCTTTTATTCCTGGCTCTTACCGGAGAAAATCTGTATCTGGTCAGAGGGAAATGGATTTCCATGCATACTGTCAATTCCTTTTTTGCATTTGTAAGCGAGAAAAAAATTAGGTGGCAAAAAGGTGGCAGTTTTGAGTTATTAAGAATGATCTGGATTAGCCTCAACTTCCACAGGTCACTACGAGGTAGCTGCTGATATTTCACATCTGTTTTTGGTTTGCAGCAACCAACGAAGAAGCACAATGTATGTATAGCCCCATTGTTAACGATCACCCAGCTCTTTTAAAGACAAAGAGCTCCCAAAGGTATGTCTGTACACCAAAGGTACAGACATACTTTTCACTCCAGTTTACAGATTAGGCAAAACCTCTTGGGTTAAGGGTCACTAAAGGCAGTTGAAAAATTTCTTTGTGAACTTCCCAGTTTTCTGGTTGTTAAAGAAAATAATAAAATAAAAAGAGCTCCCCAGTGCAAGAATTCTATAAAAGAGAGAGTGACGCTTGAGACACATTAATGCTTTCCATTCCTGATGCAAAGCTCTAAACAGCTTTAAGTAATTCAGAATCCAATATCTCAAATCCTCGCTCGGTCTGGGAGGTGAGATTTGGGCGCCCTAGCTATCTGGGATCGGAGCGGCGATGCTTCTTCTACAAGAATTCAACATGTGAGTTTAAAAACAATGACTTGCCTTCTTTAAAGAAGCTTCACAGATATTTGGGGAGAATACCACTCAGGACTACAGTTTTTCTTCTTCCTGATCTCCTTAGGGAAGGAGCACAAGGATTGTGGTTCTCACAAGCGGGAGCCCCGGTGTGTACCTGTATGCGCTGCCTGTGCCCACAGCAAGGCCCTAGTGCATTGGTCAGCGGGGCCACTGTGCCCCTTTCCAGATGGCTCTCATTACCATTGAAATTTACCGAGGGAAGCCCCCAGGGCGTCCTGGAAGCCTCAGAGACCATGCTAGGGACAGAGCCCCTGATTTCCAGGAGCTAATGTTTCAGAGAAAATAATAACAGCACCTTCCAAACACTAGGGCTTTTCTTTTTAGTGAATCAGGGTAATGAACCCTCCTCCTCTCTCTCTGCTTTTCATTGACCACCCCCGGTCCTGCGCGAGTCACAGAGGGGGAAGCTGACGTTTTCCCATGTCTCTTTGGGGAAGTAATCTGAGTTGGATGGGCAGAGATATTTCTAGAGAGTGGGAACAGGGTGCCAACACGCAGCCTGGGGAGCCGCTGGTGTTGGGCACAGGCTGGGGACCCAAGTCAGGGGCAGAGCCATAGGGTCTACACGACCCCCAGGCAGGCGCACGTCTGATGAGCCCAGGCAGGGGAATGGTAGAGGAGGAGAGGGAAGAACTGTTGATTTCACTTCTTATGTCCTTTCTCTTGGGTCAAAGCGCTCTTGTCACTTTGGCATGTTTTTCTCTTTGTCTTAAGTTTTCATTGGCTGAACACGGCGTCTCCTCTTTCCCATGCTCTTGGTGACTGAGACGATGCTCATCCTATAGTCGATGCCAATCAGGATTTGATGAAGGGGTGAAGGATCGCACAGGAAGAGTGTTTTCTGCTATGACAATGTTGCAAAAGTCTCTTTTTGAGTAAAATATTCTGATGGCATTCCAATGACCGATCACTGCAGAACCAACCACTCCAAACCTTAGTGGCGTAAAGCCACAGCGATCATTTTACCATTTGTTGTCCCTCATGGGTCTGGGGTTGCCTGGGCTGAGAAGGGCACTCTTTGCCCAGGGTCTCTCGCACGGTTGCCAGTCAGGTGGCAGGCGGGGCTGGAGTGATCGTAAAGGTTTCTGCACTTGCACCTCTGTGGCTGGCACTGATGACTGGATCCCCACGATGGCCTGCCCCTGCGGCAGGGGCTTTCTCCCAATATGAGGCTGAGGTTTAAGAGCGGCTCTTCCCGAGAAAGCCAGGTGACAGCTGTATCACCTCCAAGGTAGCCTTGGAAGCTGCCTAGCTGAACTCTGCCATGGGCCCAGGCCCACCCAGGTTTGAGGAGTGGGAAATGCGCCCCACCTTTTGACGGGATCAAAGTCAGTGTCACTTTGTGGAAAGCCATGTGTGATGGGGCATCTTACTGGGCCATCTTGGGAAATACAGTTGCCATGGTGATGTGGCAAGTGTCTAGAAATGCAATGAATCTGCCATTCTGATGGTTTCTAATAAGTGCATGTGAAACCAACCCAGTTGCTGAAACAGCTTAACTGGAAATAATTTTCGTTAGAGTTAACTCTGGAAAATTGCAAGGGCTAAGTAGTATATGAATGGGAACTATTGTTTCATATTGAAATCCAGATAAATCTGCTATAAACGTATCATGACACAGGTAAAGTAGAGGATGTGTACTCACTTGTTCACTCATTTGTTCATTCACTCAGTATTTTTTTTTTATTGAATATCTACTTTTTGCCAGGTACTGTTAGGTCTGTTGCGATGGAAATCCCATAAGATGTAAAGTTGAAAGGCCTCTTAGAGACCAACTTGCCTTCTTCATTTCCCAGTGCCTTGATCTGGGAGAATTTTTCAAAAAAGCCACCTCCATGGTTACCTGGGGTATGTATTAGACACCTGGGGGAGGAGGGGGCTGACTGTTTGGAGAAGGGGGTGGGCCCCATTCTCTATCTCATCTATTTATCTATCATCTAATTAGCACGTGTGTGTGCACATTTGTGTGCCTATGTGTGTGCGTATGTGTATGTGCGTCTGAGTTGCATGTGTGTGCGTGTGTGTGTGCCCATGTGTGTGTGGTGGAGGAGCCATGGGCGGCTAACAACTTAAGTCCCGGCTATCATCTTAACTTTAAGTGGCAATCTTCCCAGGGACTGGTCAGCAGGCCTTTGAAAACAGACAAGGCCGCCGATGCTGAGCACCTTCTGTTCAGAAGTGAGGAAAGGGATGGTGGTTTTGCCATGGCTGGCCAGGTGAACCCATGGCCGGGCCCATCCCAAGGCTCCTCTCACTACCACCGGGAGTCCCTCACCCATTGTCAGGGAGTCCCAAGTTCAAGTCAAATGCTGGCCCCTTGCGGGGCTTCTCCTGGACTAGCCACTGGCACTGCCAGGACTGCCTTTCTCCTGTCCCCATGGGCTGTGTCCACGCTTCATTCCTTCATTCACTCATTTGCTGAGTGCCATCGCCCTGTCAGCCCTGGGGCTCCAGGGGGGTTGTAGCTCCTTATCTGCGGGGAATAGGGAGGGTGTCAGAGAGGGGGATGCGCATGCTTGCTAATTCCTCCTTTGAATGAATCCACAAAGTTCCTAATTGATTTAAAATGGAAAATTGGCGCAAATGAATTAAATGGCTCCTTGGAGTCACTGAGCAGGTGGGGATGGAGACAAGGCCTCTGTGGTCAGACGCTGTGCTGGGCTCTCCTGTCGGTGGGGCATTGCGAGTGTACCCCTCCTCGAGCACGTTCTGTCCACCTCTCTTGCCCAGATAGAGCTCAGCTCTGCACTCATGTTCCTCGGTTTCCACCTAAGCCGGCTAACAGTTAGCAGTTAGCACAGTGGGTACTGGCAGTGCTGAGCCCAGGGTGGCTTTTCTCTTCTGTCAATGTCCTTTGTCTGCAGTTGCGTCCTGGTGGAACTGGGCCAGGGACCCACTGCTGCTAGAGCGCCCAGGCCTCATCCGTCTACTCTGGGATGCCGCTTGCATGCACAACTTGTGTTGGTTTCCCTTTAAAAATAGCAGACTAACAGATGAAACGCTGCCTTAATTATCCTCCTGCGGAGCACATCGAAAACGAGCTTCTCTGCGCCACTGGCAGAGGGAGAGGAAAATACATCGCAGACCGCAGTCCCCGGAGCCTCTTCAGATGTGGGTCAGAGCTTTGCCCACACGCGGCCCCGCCCCGGACAGCCCTGAACACAAACAAACATCTCTCACCCATTGACCTCGCCATTCCTTGGTATATGGACCAAAGTGGAAGGGGAGAAAAAAGGAAACACTGCAGATATTTTTAAGTACAAGTGAAGACAGAAAGGGGAAAGTTGCAAAATTGGTTACACTTTTGCAGACATTGCCAATGTGCTGCATTTTGCTTAAGTGTTTGGCATTTTGATGACCTAAAAGTCAGCGTAATTGTATAATAAGACAATTTTCAGGAAAACTTCCATATTTAGTTTTTTTTTCATATTTAGTTTTAGAGCTTACTTTATTTCACATAATGTATATAAAATACCATTTTTATAAATGGTAAAGTGATACACTATCAGCATATCCCAAAGTATTACATTTTTTTTTTAAAGAAAGGAAGATACCACAGTATCTTTCACATCTAACATATCATAGTAAAACCCAAGTTCCTCATATGACATTAGTTCTGGAAAGGACCTACTAATATTAATATCTGTGTTTAGGCAAGGTGCTAGCCTTGAGATCAGTATTGTGTACAGAGAAAACTAATGAACACTAGTTGACCTAATTTGATGCAACTTACATGGGGAACACATTGAAACATATAAAATTACTGTGAAGTAGAATGTTTTTCAGGGTTCAAAATTACTAATAGTGCTGTAGAACCATCATACAACTTCCATGGTCAAATCTCACCCTCCAGAAATCATGCCTTTGGTCTTACGTGCAGATCTGTGTGATTCACCTTTGCTGTCAAGACATATGTATTTCTTTGTGTTCTGTTATAATGAACAATTCAAAATTTTCAAAAAATTTATGCATTATAAGTATTGGGTTTTAATTTTAATGGATAAAAATGAGACAGCTTTGCAAGATAATAATACCAGTTCAAGGAATGTCAAGAGTTAGGCATATCAGAATTCTCTCTAAGGGCCTTTTGAAGGGACATTTAGCACCCTCTAGTGACAACAGTTCACGCAGTTCAAAGGGAAATTGGCTGCAAGGTTCCTGTCTGGTTTCTAGCTAGCAAATAAACAATGCAGTGTAGCTCTTTGGGCAGTAGGTGGTTGCTTCCTAAAATTCTTGTGGCAAGATTATTTTTGTAGCTGTAAATAAAGGATAGAATAGTGTCCACTAGGCAACTGCACAGTGGGAAAACCCTGATTTTCTTGTTGCCAATAGATTTAGAAAGAACTTTTCCCTGAACACCGTAGCCTTTCCCCAGACATGTGCTGAGATCTGTGTTGGCGTCAGATGACAACAGCAAATGAACTGACATCATAGTTTCAGTTCAATTCAGCGCAGTTTACAAGATTAAAGAAATTATCATACAGGTGAATTGGAAAAAGAACTGGTCCGCCTTCACTTCAACATGACCCCCATATCCTCTACATTACTGGCAGTGGGAGAGGATACAGTATAGAGAGGGTACCTGCTGGAGGAGATACAATATAGCAGCCACCAGACTGAGACAGGGTGTGAGGTTTTCATGCACTTGACTCCAAGCACCGGCACAGGGCTTAAGTTGAGTCTGCAGGTACCCTGGTAGTACTCACGTGAATATAAATGAATTCGTGGCAAACATTTTGTGCCTTGGCTTCATTTCTTCATAAATTAGCAAATAAATAATCCAACTGAGTGATGTCAAAACAAATGCCGTCTCAATCTAAAACTAAAAGCAGTCTTTAAAAGGCAGCAGGAGGAGTTACTTAATGCAGACTTCTCTGTAAATTTCCATCAATTGAGTGGCAGTATAGTACAAACTGTTCTCTTTCTTTAAGAAGTAATCTGTATTTTCTTTTAAAAAATCATTCACAAAGTAATTGCAGACCAAGACAAAAATAAATGATGATGTCCAGTATCTTATTAGTGATACAGACACATTTCTTAAAAAATCATTTAAAATTCTGACTAGGAATCAAAATCTAAGTTAATTTCAGTAGCCCAAGATAACTTCGCATGGTGGCCAAAGATGATGACCAAAGGCAGTCTCTGGGACAGGATACTTGGATCTGAGTTTGGGGCAGAGGGACATGCCAGCCTCTGTAAGGGATGGCTAGATGTCCTCATGAGCCTTCAAATCACATGCCCTTTGGGCATAGCAAGCTTCATGGTGAACAGTGGCAGTCTGGTGACTATAATGCCTATGCTCAGACATACCCAGTTATATGGGTAAAGACATTGAAACTCATTAGTGATTCATAAATTTTATGAATCACTAATGAATCACTCATTAGTGATTCATAAATTTTATAGAGAAACATAATAATTGAAACAGGAAATTCAAACATTCTTTTAAACTAAATTGTTTTGTCAAAATAATTACTGTCCTTTTAGATTGTTTTTAAAATCACAAATAATAAATTGATATATTTAGGATTTCTGTTAATGGTTTTAATATTCTTGCATTTTTTAGAGGTATGTGGAGTTGAGTAAGAGCAAAGTTAGCATAAGCTTCAGAATATGTGAGATGCTTATGAAATTGTGTTTATTGAAATCATTGCCCCATTTGAGCCTATGGAAATGAACCGACTCGGGCTTCAAAATTAGGGAAATTGCAACGTAGTGTTGAGAAGTTGAGGATTTCGTATGTGATAACAATTTCCTTGGCTTATATTCGTTCAGATCCACCAAGAGGCTGAAGAGCACATTAACCAGTTCGAGAAAATGTTGAAACAATAGTTATTTACATTGTAATTGGATTATTTCTTAATGTGCTGCTAGAAATATGGCATCCTACTCTCTCTCTCTCTCTCTCTCTCACACACACGCACACACACACTCACACAGTTTTGTCCAATGGAGTGATACTATAATTATGAAGCATGCTTTGAACAGAAAAACGGTCCTTAACTAGCACGGAATGGGTGACCTTGAGGATTGAGAGCGCCTTACGCTGCTGCATATGTTCTCAGGCAAATCCTCCAATTGATATGGGCGGAAAAGTTCCACTGAGTGGTGGAGTTTTCCATTGCGGGGGCAGCTCCAGATGCCTGATTCTTATCTACAGTTTCAGGCACGTCCCTGGCAAAAATCCTTGGGACATCCTTCTTGCAGGACTCTCATGAATAATCCAAACATTCTGCATTTTAAGATCCATGTGTCATCTTAAGGACAGGACACAGCACCTTCGGCCCATTGTTTTGCCTTAAAAAGCCTGCATTTCATGGGTTGGTTCCAGGCTCTGCAGTGTCCCGTGTGCAGAATTTGAGAAGACTGACCTAGGCTTCCAGAACAGCAAGACACCTGGTGACTGGACAGAGCCTGTCACCCTTGTTTCCTAAGTGCCCACCAGAGTTCCTGGCAGAGAAAAGACATGTCATTAACATCACCTAAGTGGATTAATGTTGCATAGACGACCCCCACCAAACACAGGGGCATATTCTGGGTTTCCTTACTAAAATTAACCAAAAAAGAGCTACTTTATTCTTGCTGTCAGATATTTAAAAAGGAGCATGCATTCTAGTCTGCACACATAAAGGGTTTGACAGCTACAGCTATCGTGGGCTGCACGTAATACGGAACATGCCTGTATTTTCCAGGCATTTGCAAAAACATTGGATATGACATATTACTTATATGTGTTTACATTAAATTATAATTTATGTTTGTTGTGAATGTTTTGAAAATACAAAAGGAGAAGAGGGAGGAAAAAAGGCAAAAAAAGAGAAAAGGTTCTCTACTATTCGTATTGCAATGTTTTTAGCCTGCTAGTATTTTTAGTTTGCTTTCTCATTTTTAATAAAATGGGTCAGTGATATAATTGTCCCTTATAATGTGATTTTTAACTTACCGGGCAGCATATCAGAGCAGTTTTGCATATCACTAAATGTTCATCTGCTACTTCGTTTTCCTACAATATTGTCGATCATGTGAACATCCCATGATACGGATGTCTGATGCAGGGATAAATCCATACGTCATGAGGGAATCTTCCCTTGTGTCTTCCCAACATGCGGAGACCAAGAAGCATGTCGTTACTCTCTTTGCTGTGTCGTACATCATTTTTGGAAGACATTGCTCTCATCCAAGTGTTCTCAACTCTTGGGCTTCTGCCATAGATTCCACATAGAGAGGTTAGTAAGAGAACAAGGACGAGAACTTGTTGAATTTTTAGAAAATGGGAAGAAATGGTTTTAGGACAAATAGATGATAGCGCTTCTTTTATTGTTACAGTGAATTTATGGTGTATTTGTTTTACATTAGTTCCTTATTTTATTTGAAGCAAAATATGAACAGACTTATGGGTGATGTGTTCGTGATGGAAACCTACAAAAGGGAAATATGCACTTTAGGGAGAGGGTCTGCTGTCCATAGACATGGGGTGGGCCATGCTGGTTCCCTGTAGTGTGTACTGTATCTCAAGGAGGGTGAGAAAGGACAGGCTTATGGTGGGATGGTCCCCAGGCAGAGCCCATCTGCGAGTTTGCCCCATCACTGGGTTTGCCTGGTGACCAGAAGGGCAGCTTCTGCTGGGAAGAGGCAGCGTCTGGCTGGAAGGGCAGCCTGAGCTGCTGGGTGGTTTAGGGCTGAGGCCATTTAATAGCATAGCCTTGGGGAAGGGGTGAGGAAGGATGAACTGATACCCATATCTTTAAATAATTTCCCCCTAGAATAATTTGTGGGAAATGATTTATGCACTATTATATTCTAATTAATAGATATGCCTTATGCTATCAATAGCCAATCAAAGTTTTTGTTAAAAATAAAAAAACCTTTGCATTAAATATTCACAGATTCCCAGGCTTGGATGCTGTGATGCCCTTCTAGACCTCAGGAATTATTGTCTTTGAAGATGGCAGGAATCAATCATTTTGTTGTTAGAAATGAAGAAGATTTTTCTTTTTAAAATTTTGTAGCAGAGTTTACAACTCATTATCCCTAAAGGAACTTTTTCTTAGATCACTTTTTATATTTTATGCATTTCCAAGATTAGAGACAATGAAACTGATGGATCAAATCTTCAGGAAAAAGATCAAATAATAGCATCTGTTTTTCTCTTTGTAAGTATCCAGGAGAAGAAATTATTCTCTAATAAAATGGCATTTTTATTAGTTAAAAAATAAAGGATACCTATGTTTGTGAAATATGAGAGAGAGAGAGAGGTCGGGGGGAGAAATGTGTTGAGATATGAGGCAAAGCTAATGATGTAAATTGCCAGTAGTTGGAGCAACTGGGCAAAGTATTAGGAGTTCTTTGTATTATCTTGTAACTTTTCTGTAGGTTTGAAATTATTTCAAAATAAAGAATCAAAAATCTCACTATTCACTGTGTGATTTGAATGAGGCAAGAAGCAAGGAGTTGAGGTCAGACTGTCATTGAAGAATGAGGTCCCCGTATAAGGGTAGGTGCTTTCCAGCTGCAGCGAATGAGTAGGGCTGGGTTGAAAGCCAGGAGGTGTGGGCAAGGTGGGAACACGCAGAATGTTCTTCCATGCCTAGTTTGTTAGCAAAGGGGCCATCTTATTCAAAGCTGGTGCTTGGTAAATCCATAACGGAGTACTGCTTACTGGGAGATCAGAGTTAGCATTTTAAATTGATGTTTCTTAGGAGAGAACAACAACAACAACAAAAACACCAAGGAATCTCACTGGAGCCGAGAGAGCTTTTTTCCCCTCAGCTCTCCAGAATTCTAGTGGAAGCTGCCCAGATAAAACAACTGTGTACTTTGAAATTTTAGGGGAAGCAAAATTTTAATCAGCCTGCCATCTTATTCATTGTTCAGAGATGAAAAGAGCGGAAGTCAACACTCCCTCAAAATGTAGGTGCTGAGAACTTAGGTTCTGATTTTCACACAGAGTGAGATTTCTTACGATATATGTTCTCTGTTTCTTCCTTTCTTTTCTTTTCTTTTCTTTTCTTTTCTTTTCTTTTCTTTTCTTTTCTTTTCTTTTCTTTTCTTTTCTTTTGTCTCTCTCTCTCTTTCTTTCCTTCTTTCTTTCTTTTCCTTTCTTTCTCTCTCCCTTCCCTTCCCTCCTTCTTCATTTTCTCCATCTCCATTCCTTCCTTTTCTTCTTGCCCTTCTCTTCCTTCCGTCCCCCTCCTCCTCTATCTCCTCCTCTGCTTCCTTCCCTTCTTCTTCCTTGTGTTTCTGTTTTAATCAGAAGAGCAGTACAAGCAAGAACACCTTGGGCTAGAGTACAGAACTCTGACCTACAGAGGCCTAAAGTCCAAGTGAAATCAGGTCCCCGAATGTCCACCTCTGAAACCAAGAGTCGCCCCATGGCTCCGGATCTGGCCTATTGTGTCCAGCGGCTCTCCTGGTGAGACCACACCTCTTTATGGGCCCAACTTTCGTGTAGCTGGATCCAAGGCAAAATGTTGTTTCTTCCAGAGAACAAGTAATTTCCTGAAAATGAGTAATTAAAGTCCCCAGATCCTCTAAGGAATGTTCAGGCCTGCATTAGCTGTACTTCCTTTGAGTAGAAAACAAACCTGTGACCCTGAACTTATAGCTTGGATTTTAAACACTTAATATGGTCTTCACATGACATCTCCGGACAGCCAGGGCTCTCTCAGGACCCGTTGTCTACAACACTCAGGACATTTGTCAGAGAGGGACCGGCTCCTTGACATTCTAAAGCATTTGTAGTAGCTTTAGTTATTCGGAATTGAAATAAATATTTGCAAACGAGACTTTGACAGGTTTATTTTTTTCCTCTTTATTTTTCTTATTCACTTTGCTTCTAGAGTCTTTGCGTTTTCGACGCATTCGTTGTGGAGCAAATAAAACTGAATTTATTTGGAAGGAGAAAATGAAACTGTTTTAGGACACTCATTTGAAATGTTGACTAAATATAGGTTGTTAAAACCAGCCAAGGAGTGGCTGTTATTAAACATGATTATCTATTAAGGTGATATAGATTCCACCTGCAACGTTTTTTTTTTTTTTTAGAAGAGGGTAGCTCAAGTCCTCTGTCCTAGTCGGCTGCTAATTCCACAGAGAAGCAGGCCTCGGAGAACTAGCACCCGGCGGCAGGGTGCCCTGAAGCCTGGGCCCCAAGGTGCCCGCAGCCCAGGCAGAGCCACCCAGAGTCTTGTGGCACCTGCATCCTGCCTCGGTCTCCGTGCCGTGTGTCACACCGGTCACACCTGCTGTGGCCGTCACAGTCCCAGGCAATTGATGCCTTTTTTTTTTTTAATTAAAAAAACATCTCCTGGCTGCATATCATCAAGAAAAACAACATTGTTTTCAGGGGCTCTTATCTCTCCACTCCCAAATATCCTGTTTCTTCGGGCTGGGCAGCCAGGACCAATAGAAACCTCTTCCTGCCATTGGCTGACTTCATTTCCCAGACTTAGCACAATCTCATCCGCTCTAAACAACCTCATCAAAACTACTTTCTGGTCAGAGAGAAGCAATAATTATTATTAACATTTATTAACGATCAATAAACTTGATTGCATTATGGCCAGCACTATTAAGGTAAGGAAAGTGTTCCTTTTGATTTGACAAAATCTTGCTCTTGCTACTCTTTTCTCTGGTTTCCTTTATCAAGGCAGATAAGTCAGGGTTGGGCAACACCCCCACTGCCACAATAGAGGACAACAAGATTTCCTTTGCACTGCCTAGTAAATTTCCTTTTTCCTACTCCAACCATCCGCAAGGCTTAAAAACTTCAAACTCAGAAAAAAATTGGGTTTTCTAAATTCACCGTTGAGTGCCGTGGATTACTTTTGCAAAGGCCTTTTTGGAGCGCTTCTGAATTTTCAGGTTCTTGAACTCTCCCTAACGGTGCCTGGATGTGTGTCTGAGGAGAGGCAGCGGACTCGGAGAGGTGGCAAGGCAGGGCAAAGGGACAGATGGGCTTGTCGGTGATGAACCTTTGGAGGTTCTTGCCAGCCAGTCCCCGTGGAAACGCAGAGATGCTCGGCAAGTGGCTGTTGGTAACGGGACATGCAAACGTTGACTTGGTTTGTGGGACCTCCATGCCAAGAACTAAGCGTTCTCATGTGACTCAAATGGGGGTGATTTTGGTTTGTTCTGTTCTGGGTTTAACTTTAATAAAATGCCTATTCCTCTGTGCACCGTGAGTAAGATTTCTTCCCAGTGGTGTCGGGTTCGTGGGGATTGGAAAGCAATGGCCTGTTGGTTCTCTGCTCTGGGCCATTGGGTCTGATGTGTTTTCTCGCAAATGTTTCTAGGAGTTAGCATATTGAGACTAATGTCGAGATAACTGCGTAGGCAGAAACCTAAGTATGGCCAAATTCCTGGGAATGAACCCGATTTAATGGCAAAATGCAAGACAGTGGTATACAGTCTATGAAGTTATGGTCTGTTAAAATATTTTCAAGGCCACCGTACCTTGGTGACATTGGTAGAAATGAGAAAAATCAGAAGCAAAAGCTAACACTGAGCGGAGGCCAAAGCAAGTTGTGTTTGTTGCATCTCTTTAGTTTTGCTGCATAAAGGTGAGGAGCGTTTGGTTGTGTTTTTATCAAGGGTTTCAGTTCGTTGGAAAGCTCATGAAAATGGAAGTTAGCCCAGACTTGGACCAAGGCATTTTCAAAACTCTTCTTTGGTTTGGTATTTTCGTAATTGGAAATGTTTGTATTGGAGGATTTGACGAACATGCCCCATATAAACTGTGTTTCAGAAGTTCTGTTTAGCTTTTCTTGCTCAAGGTATGTTTTATTTCTCAAGCTGTGTTCAATAGTATTTTAAAAATTCATGTACCAAGGACTTTCACCTTATAGAGATTTTTCTTCTTTTCTTGGCTTCAAGGATTGGAGTCTGCTGAAATATAACTATAATAGAAAGGAATTTTAAAATTGGTAATGTGCTCCACAAGTAGAAATTACTTGATTTTTATAACCGAAAATACTATCCTTCTGTTCTTTTGTTCACTCTTATTTATATCTGTACTTCGTAACAATTAAATGAAATATTCTTTCTAAATCTTGAATAGCAGGAGTACAATCTTATGTGTTTTTTCCCCTCAAAAATGCATTGAAAAGGGCATTGAAATAACAGACTATCCTTTAAAAGGTAGGGGACATTTTGCAGAACATACTAATGTGTTAAAAATATATATTTGTGAAAATATGAAGTTAGTTTTGAAGTTTGAATGTTTTGTGACTTTCTGAATAAATCTGAGGAAAGAGTTTACACTTGTCTAGGGTACTATATGCTTGGTTTAACATTGTATTACACTGTATTATATGTATATTATATATATCCCAAGTGAACCTTTAAAATGACTTCCAGTGAATTTTTTTAAAATCCTGTTAAAAGAGTCCCTCCTTATAGGTAACTTTTTTTAAGACGTGTTTCTGGTAGGTTTCCTGGGTAAAGTAATGAGATGATTTTACAGCCTTGTTTAGGCAGAGGAAAAAGGAGGTCCTGAGTTTGATGACTACAGTTTTAATTATGTTAGTGCAAAGCTCAAATTAGCATACGGAAAATTATGGCTGTCCACTGGAATTAGGAAACAGAACCTCATACAGACCATGCCCAGTCTCAAATGCACTCTGTTTTTCATTGTTTCAGTAAATAAACCAATTAGTCGATTAGGTATCAGATGCTCTGAATTTGTTAAGTTGGTATTTCACATCTGAGTGGCTTTTTTTTTTTGCATTAATATTTGTAAACTCCTCAGGGGCACTATGGAAAGCTAAATATTCTAATCCAGTCTTTGCGATTCTCACCATCATTTTCCCTTGTTAATTTAGAATTGGGAACAAAATGGTTTGCTTGGAAGAAGTGAGCGAGTTTCAGGGGCTTTGGCAAGAGCGCCTGTTTATCTCTAGGGCCCCCTGGAATTTAAGATCATGTCGAGAGTTAGGATGAAAACATGGGAGCAGCAGAGTGGGGTCCCTGTATACAAACAATCCTCAGATCGGTGTTGGTGCTCCCCCCGGGTGTCTGTGCCCTCTGACAATGCCCAGAGGTGCTCTACACCGCCTACCCCGCCTTCCCCGCAAAATAGCGCCGTGTTTGCGTGCAGACTCCAAGGAGCCTGCCGCCGTCCTTGAAACTTAATTGCACTTCAGTTAGGAGTTTTAGTCGAATTCCCCAGAGACTTTGCTGATCCTTTTATTTCAATGCCATCTACCATTTTTGGGAATTTCGCAGAAGCCCCCAGTCCGTCCTAGAATAATGCCTTCCAGCGTGTGCAGGGAGATGCGTAGCGTCACAACAGAGGTGCATTTCTGTCCTTGGGCCTTTTAGGGCGTCCATGCACCCCAGGTTGCCAGCCTTGATCCTAGAGTTTAAAGATCCTTAACCTTCTATATGGAACCCTGGAGAATTCTCCCTTGTCACGGAGATCTGACGTTAGAGGGCCCGGAGAGAGCAGGCACGGGCAGCGGCGTGAGTGGAGAGCAGCTCGGGGCCAGACAGGATGTGGAAAGTCACTAGCAGGCTAGGGCACCCGGGGCTGCTCGGGTGACTTGCCTGGAGAGATCGCTTTCCTCCATCTAACAGAGGTTGGAGATTTGAGGATAATTGAAACAAAGTGATGGGAGTTGGTTTTATTAATTTAAAAACATACAGCATGTTCTATCTGGTCATGCCTCGCCTATGTCAGGTACTCATTGGGTATTTGGCTTCACGTATGAAGGAAACCTATGAAAGCTAAGAGGTATATGAAGGAAATTAACCTCCCTGTAGGACTGTGGTGGATGTGACTAATGAGTTTCATAGCTACGGATAGATGATTTTTCATCAGCCCACTGAACTTAACTTAAACAACTTAAGTTGCTTCATTCCTTGTTAATCTGGGCAATTCTGTGGAAAGAATGGCAAGTGCAAGATAAATGCCGCTGTCCTGCTCTGAATGTGTCGTCCCAGAGCAGGCCCTGAGTTTCTGTCCTTGCTTAAAAGTGGCTGCCCTCTGTGTTGCAGCCCGCTCTCCCGGAGTGTGTGTGTATGTGTTTGTGCATGTGTGCACATATGTGTGTGGCTGTGTGTGCACATATGTGTGCGTGTGTGTGTGTGTGTGTGTGCACCCATGCCCGCTTCCAGGGTCCACTGACTCAGTGTCTGAGGACAGCAGGACTAGGAACGACTACATTTGTGGACATTTTTTCCCATTGAATATACTGCAGGACTGCAGTGCTCTCAGAAAACATTCTGAAACGGAACGGTTTCCAAATTATATTTTCTTTAATGTGATTATTTCATTAAATGTTTGTTTTGCAAAGCGGGCCTTTATTTAAATGCACATGCACACACACACACACACACACTTGTTAAAGTGTACATAAAACATAAATAAGACAATTACCAACGTCTTCAGGAAAAGATGACTTCTGCCATTTGGAACTGCAGAATAAGACTCCGTCTGTGGAGGTGGAGACCCAGAGCAGTTACGGGCGTCCCGACACCTTGGCAGATGTATCGATTTCACAGCTGATACGTAGGAAAGTCATAGTATTATGAGGGGCTATGGGGAAGCCAGACCTGTAAGGGTGTCTCTGAGATGTGAAGTCTTAGGGAAGGGAATTTTAGAGGGACGGTCTCCAGGCCTTTGCAGTGTTTGGTGGCACGCTCCGCTCTGGTAGGGTCTTTCCTCAGAGCTAGTGAACGGCTCAAATGCTGCAGGAGAACATCCCCTCCTTTTGCTCAGCAGGATATGGGAGAGCTTCCCCCTGCCCTGGGGACTCTGTCAGACCATCCCTGCGGGTGTTTCTCTTGCCTTATGTGACCACAGACTCACCTGCATTCGAATCCTTATTAATCTCGTGACCCTGGGCTAAGTACCTAACCTGTTTGACTTCAGTTTCCTCACCTGTAAAATGGGACCATAATGGCTATGGTGCTCAGTGAATGGCAGATGCCATCAGACACTCCAAGTTGATTTAACCCTCCCTACTATGTCGCATTGTCTTTCTGGCTCTGCTCTTCATGCCATTTGCATTTCCCTACTCCAGCTGGGGAGCCCACAGCCATGGACTCTGTGATCACGTGTGGCCTCCCATGCTCAAGGCAGGACACAGCTGGGCCTGGGCGGCAACAAGACAGGGCACGTGGGAGGAGGGAGTCCCAAATCCTAACCAGCCAGAGAAAACTATTACATTAATACTTGTCATCTCTGTCTGTCCTTCCATCCCTGACATCTGTCCTGCTCTTCTCAGCTAACAGTGTTTGACAGACCTTTCCCCACATCACTAGAAATCTTCAATAAGCAGAATTTTTACACTTCAGATGGACTACTAGTCCATCTAAAGTAAGATTTATGATTTTTTATAACGGATACCTGTTGAAGGAAATAATGTTGCTTGCAAGTTTTCACTGATTACATTGCAGTGCACCCGCTATTTGATTTTTAAAAATTATTTTTAGTTTTATTGGTGCTTAGAAAGTAATTATTGGGCCAATGAGCATATGTATTTTTTAAGTCATTGTGAAATTTAAATATCTTCCATCTTAAAAAAAAAATTGTCAGTTTACTCTCTGGCAAGGTTGTCATAATTCCCACTGCTTCTAGCCACGCGGGAGGCCAGTGCCGCACTGAACCATAACAGCTCGGCACGTTTGACTGTTTGAATCTTTGTCATTCTGAAAGGCAAGAGTGGAATCTCATTTTTGCTTGTACTTATTTAATTTTAGTATTTCATTACGTTTTTTGTTTATTTGTTTGCTGTCAGCCTATTTTAGCTAGTGGTCCATTGTGACCTCTGGGTTTTTTTTTTTTTTCTTATTCATACTTTCATTCCCTGTTTGATCTAACTTACTTTCCACATATTTCCCCAGTTGAGCTTGGCTGAGACACGTTTTATAAAGTTTAAGATCAATCCTCATCTGTCCACTCTTGCACCCTTCATTTTCCTAAGTCAGCACATCCACCCGGCTCTGCTTGTGTGTGTCTGCGATGTGAGTGCTTTATGTCCAGCCCCCGAAATCACAGAGCCTGTTTCCAGTGATACCCTGTCCGCCTCTTCTGTATCCTCACCAATGACTGGCAAGGTGTAGAGGTTCAATAAACACTTCATAGCATAAGCGTGAATTAAAATTCTTTGAAGTCATAAAGAGGAAGTTAAGATATCAAAGTGATGTAATCATTATTATAGATTTCAGACAGAAGTCTCTTGTCTTGAGAGATATTTCTCCTAGTAAAGTAAAATTAATTAAATGGACTTAAATCGATGTTTAAAACAGCATGGAAAAATACTTCGAAAGATGTAGCTGTAGGTAGTGTCTTGGATTCATAATCCTAATTGACATCATCCTGATAACTGCTTGTCACGTGCTAACCCTCGAGTTGTCTCATGTGATCCTCGTAGAAACCTGGGCCCCGCTGCCTTCATACAGATAAGGGCGGAGGGTTGGACAAGCTGAGCCTCTTGTACAAGTGGCACAAATCTGTCTTTCCTCTATCATCATATGATCTCTGTTTCTGCTATTTGCCCTGTCCCCAAATACTAAGTCACTTTACAGAGAAAACATGATGTATCAAGTGGCTTAGTGACACATGAAATAATTTGATCATGAAAATGATTATAACCAGCTACTTTATGTTCTCCACTCTCGCATGAAAAATCCCACAGGCAACAGCAATTATACTCTAGGAGGCTAATCAAACTAAAGTGCTGGAAAATTCGCGCTAAAGCTCTAGCACTGCATTCTGTATTTGCTTGGCGACAAGAATTCTTTCCATATTTGGCAATATCCAAGGGGCAGTGGTTCCAGATTCCAGATCAGCTGCTGACTTACATTTCCTTGCCCCAAAGTATCAACTTCCTTGCTCTCGTCTTGGGCGTCGATAACGAAAACGCAGGTCAGAGTTTTCCGTGAGGTTTTACCAAGTCTTTCAGCAGGGGGCTCGTGGAATTAAACCCTGGGAAGAACAGTCATCTGCTGCTGCGTACAGATAAGTGCCGAGACATTTCAAAAAGAAATGATTTATTTTTAAAGTGCCACATCGGAATCCAATCATAACATTAACATCGGGGCTGTTACTTCAAACACTTTTGTTAAAAACAATGTGTGTTGAAATTTTGAAAATATAAAGAACATCATGCAAAGATCCTGAGCTCTTGCATTGAACACATTCCACTTTTAAATCATTCCGCCTCAATGGATTAAACTCTCCCTTGCCCTCATGGCATTATACGATAGCAAACGGTGCATTGATTTTTTTTTAATTTAATGAATTAAATTTAAATTAAATTTATTGACACAGAGCCAGCACTGGAGAGAGGACCGTCCACCCCAGCCCACCACTAACACTTTCCTCCAAGGCTGTTTATTCAAATCTTCTACCAACAGTGAATTTCCCATCTCCATCCTCTTTGGGCCCCATTGGGTTTTCGGGGGGTCTTATTTTTTAGAGTTGACAGTGTGCATGTGACGCTCACCTTTGAGGAAGAAGAAACTGTTGAAACAATACTTCGGAATCTGTCAACACAGTTAGTTTGTGTCTCAATTTGAGGCAGATTTCCCAAGATGTTGCTCCAAGTTAAAAAAGTATGTGGTTTTATATTGCGTAGACTTCTCTGGATCCATAGCATGTGTATGTGTTATCTGACGTTCCAAAGAGCATCAAAAACACGAGGGTTAATAAGGAGAGCACAGCCCACGCTTACCTTTTGCCCAGACAGGTACTTGATGCTGTGCATTTCTTCATGGCATCCTTAGCACAGCCTCTGTGGGCAAAGGATCGGTCTCGTGTCCCATGCAGGGGACGGGAGGCATGGACGGAGCCGCTAGCAGGGGGGGAGCGGAGCAGGCCAGTCTGGGAGGTGGCCGGCCGGGGCTTTAGTTTGCTGTTGTGGGACCTTGGCAGGTAAATCCACCCTCCTGGCCCGAGTTCTGCTGCGGGAGAAGGAGATGGTTTGCACAGCCTTCGCCTCCCTGGTGCTCGATGGCTCTGCTGCTGTCAGAACCACAGGGAGCTAGGGCAGAGTGGCCCCATCGGATCTCGGGGGTGGGGGGAGGCCTGGGCATGGTTAGGGGTGGGTGGGCTCACAGCGGGTTTTTCAGGTTGAAACTCTGGGTATTCTCCTTCCTGGACATTTTACCTGTGACAGGTGCTAGCCTCACAGTATCTAGGCTTTTCCATCTGCAAAACGGGGAGAGCAGCTCCTCCTACTTCACAGGGTTGTGGTGAGACTCCCAGAGCTGGGAGAGCTCGGAACTGTCTTTAACACGTGTGAGCGTCTTAATGCATGTTAGCTAGTTTGACTATTCATTCGAGCCCAAATAAATTTCCCTTTTGGGACTAAAATCAGAGAATCCATGAAAAGGTTTTTTTTTTTTAAGTTTGTGAATTGGTTTGTTTTTCTTTCAAGGAGCCAATTTGTCCATTTTCCTCCAACCACCATGTTCTTTTCTCTTCATTATGGAATAAAAACTCTGACAGACATAGTGAGCTCCCGCTTACTCGCAAGTGCTCTATCTGCACTGGCAGTGGCTTGGAACGGTGCTGAGAGACGCCTGGGTTTGCGGACGCTGTGCACACAGGTCCTGGGAGGGGACTTGGGGCCCCGCTCCCTTCTGCTCCTCTCTGCCCCTCTCTCCCTCCTGCCACTTTCTCTCTCGCTGTCCCTGCTACCCACCCAGGATGAGTTTGAAGAACAGAAAGAACAGCAGTGACGATGAGGGTGACCTTCCCAAGCCTCTCGAATGCTCAGGGGTCCTTCCTGGACCTGTTTTCACTCACTCCAAGCTGCCTCTCACGGGCACCTGATCATCTCTCTCACCCCGGGAAATCTGGGGCAGGCAGGCTCACGAGCTTTTCATCCAGAAGTAAGAAATGAAGAGGAAGGTTGAGCAGGAGGCTCAGCCTGTGCCAGGTGAAGCCACGAAAAGCAGCAGCGACACGTCTACTTCTGAGTTCGACTGTTTCGCTTCGTCTTTACAAACTCCCAAAACTGGAAGCATGTCTATATTTACATAAAAAATAAGAATGTTGTCCAAGCTCAAATATAAGTGACTCTATGAGTTATTTTACATTCTGAATTATCCATTCCACCAGTGTGAACTAACATGGATAGTTTGGTTGACTTTACCTTCCTTTTAAACAGCAGAGTATGAACTCGGTTAAGTCTATGTTAAGCCAAGAAGAAAAGAAATAAAATTTACTCTGCTAAGGTAGCATTCTAGTGAAGAAACTCCCCTTTTGCTTCTTGTTCGCCCCTGCGAGGGCCCCTCCCTCTGTCTTACCCAAAAAGCTGTTCCCATTGACTCACTGTCAGAATCACACGTCTCCTAAAGCCAGTGTTGATAAGAAGCTGCTTATAAAATAAATGCACGTATTTTTTTTTTTAAGCCTTGTTCTCCAGAGATGGAAAACATCTTTTTTTAGATTACATGTTTACTGCTTTGGTAAACAGTAAAATGCTGCTACAGCAATTACCTTGAGGATAAAGGGTTTGTAGACAGATACTTCCTGCGTTCACTTCCTAACCAGATAGCCAGCCCAACCAGAGAGCACCAGCGCAGGAAAGCCTGCCGGGGGGACTTCCTCCCACCAATGCGTGCCTCGTTCTTCATTATCTCCTCTCCAAGGGGAATAAGCCTGTCCCTGCAGAGTTTCTAAGAGAATTCTGTGTCTCGAAGCAGGTGAAGATATGAAGTTTCTAAAGAAATTATTTTAGTCTCTCATGCTCATCCTTGGTGTGATCTGCTTGCTGGTTTTTAAGATGAAGAGCACAGACTAGGCTAGACATGCCCATGGAAAACGATCTGTGAGTCTAGTACTTTAGTATCTGGCGGAAAACAAGTGTATCTCAGATTCAGCTGAAGGCCTTTTTTTGTAGCTAGTTAATGGAAAGGTCATTTTAGATTTTGCTTTCTTTAGTCAAACAGAGACCCCCAGACTTAGGTACAAAAATTTCAGCTCACAGGTTGTTCTCTGTGCTGATTTTACACCAGTTATTAAATTCCAACAAGTGAATTGTTTAGGCCCTTTGAACCAAAGCAAATAAAAGCACAGTGCACAAACACTGAACAATAGGGAATCATCGGTTACCCATCTGCAGGATACGTCCTTACCCACTGGCCCCTTTGTAGGAGAGAAAAAAATATAGCAAGTCAACAAACAATAACACCGAACAATAAACTAAGCAAAATAAATAGCACCCGAGAGCCCTTCAACTCAAGCGCTGGCAAAGCACCAAGGAGTGATGTTCACATGCTCCAAACGTGGAAATCTACCGCTCCACCCAGATCTGCTGCAGGTACTTAAAATAATCAGAACACTGAGCAGCCATTCACTGCCGGGTCACGTCTTGGTGAAGCACCTCCTTTGGTGACCAGAAAACACCTGTGAGCTTTGCACTGCAATGAGGAGAAGACAGTGTCTCTGCCTGGCCACATGGTCCCGAAGTGTCAGTGACTACCAGCTTGGGGACAAAGACTGCTAGACATGGTTACGTGTTGCTATGTCTCATGAAGATGTTAATATATCACTAATATGTGCTCATGCTTTTATCCACACAGTCACTCAATATATATATAGTGTATATATAATATAATATAAAATATAATTATATATAATTATATAATGATAATATATAATTATATATAATATTATTTATTATTATATAATATATATTATATATAGTATCTTTTAAGTACAAATTCAATTTCTTTAATAGATATATGACTTTTTACATTATTTCAGATAATTTCTTATTAAATGATGCTTGGCAGTTAATATCTTTCAAGGAATTTTTCCATTTCCTCTAAATTTACAAATTTACTGGCATTAAGTTCATAATATTTCCTTATTATCCATAGTATTTAAAATGAAATTGAATTGAAATGAAATTGCCCAGTGAGGTATTTTCCTTTGGAGATTAATTTCTTTGCATACTTTTGCTTATCTTCTTGGGAGACACGCTATATGTAAAGTCTCACTATCTGGCTGTTGGAATGAAGACTGCTTTCTTCCTCTGCCTTTGTTACCCTAAACAGTTCTTGTACAGATGTGTAACCTTTTACTGAAACTCCACGCAGCATCTTCCCACATGCTTCCTTACATGTGCTACCTCCTGATACTTCTGCTTCGTGCAAGATGACTTTCCTGGTCTCCTGGGTCTGTCTTGGTTGCAGTGCTGCCTGGGTCACAGTTGGGCGATGCTGGTGCAGCCCCAGAGAGCAGGTAGACTCGTCTTTGACACCTGATGGACTGGCAGCCCCACCTGGCATCTTCTCTGAAGGTCATCTTTGCTTGGCACCAGGATTGGTTTTATTCATTTGTTTTGTTTAGCCTGGAGCAACTACAAGTTCCATATATATCCATGGAATAGTGTGTCATTGAAACAACAACAATAATAAAAACTTTGTTCTTTTTGCCCATTTCAAAAACAATTATTATAGGAGATTTGAAAATAAAAAATTAGACAAGGAAATTAAAATAACCAATATACTATTAAGGTTCTATTAATACTTGATTCTTTTTTTTTTTTTTATTTTTTGGGCTTTTCTCCATGTGCACTGATGTATGCTCTAAAAAGAATAATAACATTTGAGAAATCAAACTCATTTTTAATAGTACTTTTCTCTTAATTTTTTTTTCAAGGAGAGTGAGACAAAAGAGGAGTAAGGGCTGAACTTTTTATGACTTAGAAATTCAATCCCTTTGTCCCTTCTTAAGGACCCAGTTTCTTAGTATGGAGCAGATCTGGACTGCCCAGTGACAGGTCCTAGTTCCACCATCTCCTGGCAAGGTTACTTTACTTCTCCGTGTCTCGTTTCCTCATCTGTAGAACAGATTCAATAATGATAATAACACCTGCTTCTTGGTAGTATCGAAAGGATTAAAGAGCTTAATACATGCATGTGCTTTGAACAGTAATGGGATTCAGTGTACAAAAAATATCAGCTGCAGGCCAGGTGTGGTGCACACCTGTAGTCCCAGCTACTCAGGAGGCTGAGGGGGGAGGATCGCTTGAGCTAAGGAGTTAGAGGCCAGCCTGGGCAACATAGCAAGACCTCATCTCATAAAAAAAAAATAATAAAAAGTTAGCTGTTGTGATCTCTTGTTGTCTACTCATCCTTGTCTCTGTCTTATTTAATTTACTCTCCTACCTGCTTTTCTTGAAGTAATCGATTATCTTTCTTGATTGTGTTTGTTTGCAGTGTTTGTCTTTGGAAGGGAATCCTCCAATACACTTTAGGTATTTATAGCTTTGTTTAAAGGGATGAGAGTGTTTTCCTGTACAGTCATGCATCACCACAACAGGATAAGTTCTGAGAAATGTGCATGATTAGGTGATTTCGTCACCGTGCAAACATCACAGGGTGTACTTACCCAAACCTAGGCGGTATAACCTACTGCGTGCATGGGCTGTATGGCATGACCTACTGCTCCCAGGCTGCACAACCTGTACAGGATGTTCCTGTACTGAATACTGTGGGTAGTTATAACAATGGTAAGCATTTGTGCATTTAAATATATCTAAACATAGGAAAGGTACAGTAAAAACACAGCATAAAAGATAAAAATGGTACATGTATAGGGCATAAATGGAGCTTGTAGGACCGGAAGTTGCCCTGGGGAGTCAGTGAGTGAGTGGTGAGTGAATACCAAGGCCTAGGACATTACTGAAGACCTTATATACACTGTACACATAAAAATTTATTAAAAATGTTTTCTTTCTTCAATACTAAGTTAACCTTAGATTACTGTAACTGTTTCACTTTATAAACTTTTAATTTTTTTTTAACTTTTTGGCCCTTTTGTAAAAATACTTAGCTTAAAACACAAACACGTTGTACAGCTGTACAAAAATATTTTCTTCCTTTAGATCCTTATTCTGTTAGTATTTTGCTATTTAACTTTTTTTACTATTAAACCTTTTTTTTTAATTAAAAACTAAGACATAAACACACACATTAGCCTAGGCCTACCCAGGGTCAGGATCACATAACATTTCATTTTTTTATATCATGGAAGATGGAGTCCATTTTTATTTTTTCCAGAGGTACCACTTACTTTAACAAATCCATACTTTTCCCAAAATGTGGTTTGAACTATGACTTTTGTTATTTACTTTTTAAAAAATGTTTACTATGTGTATTTAAGGTGCACAGCATGATATTCTGATATACATATAGATAGTGATAAAATCACTATAGCGATGCAAATTAACACATCTGTCATCTCACACAGTTACACATTTGTGTGTGTGTGACAATAACACCTAAAATCTACTCTTCTTAGTACAATATTACTAAGCACATCCCTCATGTTGTACATTATTGAGTGTATATCTATAGATCTGCTATTTTGTATCATGTCATCCACATCTTCCCATTCTCCAACTCAGCTTTTTTTTTTTTTTAATAGATTTCTCATAAAAGTGAGACCATGCAGTGTTTGTCTTTGTGTGTCTGGCTTGTTTCACTTAGCATAACATCCTCCAGATTCATCCATGTTGTGGCAGAATCTCCTCCTTTTCTAAAGCTAAAATGACATTCCATTTTGTATGTATATATCACAACTTTTTTTTAAAAATAAAATCTCTTCATCCCTTAATGGACACTTAGGTCGTTTACATAACTTGGCTATTATGAATACTGCTGTAGATAATCTTCATAGGATAGTTTTCCTTTCCTTTGGGTAAATACTCATAAAAGGGATTGCTGGGCCATATAGTAGTTCTATTTTTGATTTCTTTAGGAACCTCTATAATTTCCAGAATGTCTGCACCATTCCATGTTCCCACTAACAGTGTGCACTGATTCCCTTTTCTCCATGCCCTCACCAGCATTTATCTCTGGTATTTTTGATAATAACCATTCTAACAGGTGCAAGGTGACATCTCACTGTGGTTTTGATTCACATTTCCCTGATGATTAGTGTTGTCAAGAACCTGTTGGACATTTTGGTTTCTTTTTTGGAAAAAGGTCTATTCATGTCCTTTGCCCGTGTTTGGGAAGGTGGGATGAACACAGGCAGCCCAGGGTCTAGTGAGTGCTGCTGCTGCGTGCTATCTCTTCTGGGCTGCAGATGGAAATGTTTCCACTTGAAAATTAAAAGCAGAAATATAGTTTCCAGGCAACTCATAGCTTGCATTTTATTATGTGACACTTGTCTTGATGAGGCAGAACCAAACACCACTTTCACTTTTATTGAGTGGCAACACCTACTAGTATTTTTCCAGGGTTTGCTTTGGGTCATCTAAATGTTCAACTATTACAATTCGTTATACAAAAAAAAAAAATCTTTCTGGGCATGAACTAATGGAAAGTTGTATTTAATGGTCTATTATGTGGACCATTCATTTTTCTTCTTTTGTTAATGTAGTCATTGTTTTGAAATTTCAATGAAACTGTAACAATCTGAAATACCTATGCTAGTTTCCAATGTACTAGTTCATGCTGAAAAGTTTATATATTCACTGGAATGAGGCAGATTACAATGTAGTACTTACTATATAAATAACATCTGCAATGGATATGATGTAGCATAATGTTTTCATCAATAGCTAAATTTTTTGTACTCAATTGCAAGATGATCTGCTTTATAATAAAGATTGATTTTAATAGCAAGTAACAACCAGATTATCTAAGCCCAATAATAAAATTGGATTACCTACTTAAATTTTAAAGTTAGCAAGCATATCATTAAACTTAGGGAGCCTTACTGGTTACAATATTATATATAAGCCAATGAAAATGTGATCTTTCATGAGACCTAAAGTATTCTATTATCTTGGTAAGATTTTTATTAATGAACTTCCTTTTAATCTAATAACTTAAGAATTTATCTCACCATTGTTTCTATAATGCCATGCACCTAAAGTGCTACTGCATAAATGTGTGCTGAATTAATTAATTAATTAATTAAGGGTCAAATGTATATCAGAATCTTTCCCTAAGTGAAGCATGTACTTGCCAGTATATGTGATTAAAAGAAATCTGACTTGGTCCCTCTCCTAACAGAAACTATAATTCAGTTTTTAAAGGGTCAAAGAAAAGGAAATGACTTTTATTTGCAAGTCAGAATGTTGGCAGAAACTTGATTGGTCATCTAGGAGTTCATTGTTTCTCAACCTAATTATACTTTGGATCAGTGCACTCTTAATTGCCTTTAGGATAATCAAAAGGAAGTCCTATGAGAGCTAGGATTTTTTTTTTTGGAGGAGTGAGTACGCATGAAACAATCATAATTTGACTAATTTGGCCACAGATGTTGGCTGGAAAATATACTAAGGAAATTAGATTTTAATTTCCATTAGTGTTTTTTTTTTAACTTCTAACATTATTTTCAAACAAATAAAACTTTGAGAGATGTTTGTCAAAACACCTCCCCACGTGACAATTTCCATTAGAATGTGAATTTGCCACGTTTCCCCCAGTGGGACAAGAGCTAGATTTTCCTAACCAAAAGAATCAGAGCATGGTCAGGCAAAAGAGTTTACATGAAAAATTTTGCAAAAATTGTATTAGTTTGAAAAATTCAGGCTATCTGGTCACTGTAACGGAGGAAAGGAACTTAATTTTTAGTGTAAACTCCAGTGCTTTTGAAAATCGTACTAACTCTAGAATGCAAAAAAAAAAAAAAAAAGCCATACAATGCCCCCAACTGGCAAGATTTTTGATAAAAAGAGCATCCACAAATAGTGTTCTAGTTTCCCAGGGCAACACTAACACAGGAGTGCGACTTGGTGGCTTAAAACAACAGAAATTTATTCTATTACAGTTTAGGAGTCCAGAAGTCCAAAATCGAGGTGTTGGCTGGGTGGGATCATTCTGGAGGCTCGGGGCGGGGGTGGGGGTCTGTTCCGTGCCTCTCTTGGTTTCTGGTGGTTACCCACAATCCTTGCGTTCCTTGGCTTGTGCAGTAGTGCCCCTTTTCCATGGTTTCTGACATTTTCAACTACCACCCAAAAATAGTAAATGGAAAATTCTAGAAGTAAACAATTCACAGGTTTTAAGTTGTACATTGTTCTGAGTAGCACCATGAAATCTCAGACCCTCCTATTCCATCCTCTCGGACACGTGAGCCTCCCTTTCGTTCATGTCTCCATGCTGTGGACAGTACCTGCCTGTTTGTCACCTAGCAGCCGTCTGGGGTGTCAGATCCTCGGTCATGGTATCGCAGTGCTTGTGCTCAGGTAGCCCTTATTTTACTTAAAAACGGCCCCAAAGTGTGAGGATAGCGATGCTGGTGATTCAGGCATGCCAAAGAGAAGCCATAGAGCGCTTCCTTTCAGTGAAAAGGTGAAAGTTCCGTACTTACAAGGAAAGAAAAGATCCTGTGCTGAGGTTGCTAGGATCTGTAGTAAGAACCAATCCATCAACTTGTGAAGGGAGAGAAAGAAATCTGTGCTCATTTTGTTGTTACACTTCAAACTGCAAAGGTTACAACCACAGTGCATGGTAAGTGCATAGCTAAGACGGAAAATGCATAGCTAAGATGGAAAATGCATTAAGCGTGTGGATGGGAGATAGGAAGAGAAATGTGTTCCCACTGATGGCAGTTGGGTTCGGTACTATCTGAAGTCTGAGGCATCTGCTGGGGGTCTTAGAACACGTTCCTTTTGGATAATGGGGGGCTGCTGTAGATGCATCCATCTTTGCCTCTGCCATTCCATGGCCATCTTCCCTGTGTCTCCGTGTGTCCTATTCTGCTGCTTTGTAAGGGTGTCCCCACTGGATTGAGGACTTACCCCAAGCTAATAAGATCGTATTTCCGTCATTAATTACATCTGCAAAGACCCCGTTTTTTAAAGGTGACTTTATTTTTTTACTTTATTTTTTATTTCAAAATATTAAGAGACCACAAATATTTTTGTTACATGGATAGCTTTTATAATGCTTAAATCAGGGCTGCAAGTGTGTCCGTGACCGAAATAGTGTTTGTTATGTGGGTTTTTGCCCCTCTCCTCTTCCTCCCTTCTTGATATCCAATGATTTTTACTTCTTTCTGTGCCCACGTGTGCCCATTGATTAGTTCCAAATTATTAGAGCGTACACGTGGTATTTTGTTTTTCCATTCCTGAGAAACTTCACTTAGGATAATGGTCTTCAGTTCCATCCCAATTGCTGCAAATAACATTAATTCATTTCTTTTTATGGCTGAGTAGTACTCCATGGTATACATATACCATATTTTGTTTATCTACTCATGAATTAATGGGCACTTGGGTTGATTTCAGATATTTGCAATTGTGACTTTTGCGCTGCAATAAACACTCGAGCGCAGGTGTCTTTTTGATGAAATGATTTCTTTTCCTTTGGGTAGGTACGCAGTAGTGGGATCACTGGATCAAATGGTAGGTCTACTTTTAGTTCTTTGAGAAATCCCCATACCGTTTTCCATAGAGGTTGTACTAATTTGTAGTTCCACTAGCAGTGTATGAGCATTCCTTTCTCTCTGCATGCATGCCAGCATCTATAGTTTTTGGACTTTTTAATAGCAGCCATTCTGACAGGAGTAAGGTGGTATCTCATTGTGGTTTTAATTTGCATTTCCCTGATGATTAGTGATGTTAAGCATTTTTTCATGTTTGTTTGGCCATTTGTCTATCTTCTTTTGAAAACCTTCTATTCATGAAAGACCAAATATTTCTAAGTAAGGTCATATTCTGAGGTTCCAGGTAGACATGAATTTTGGGGGGACACTATTTAACCCCCCATAGGTGGGAAGGAGACAGGCATGTCTCAGGGTGTGGCTTCTCCTCAGCATGTTGTTTCCCGTGGGAAGAGCAGAGCTCTACTCTGCGACGGTGCCTAACAGATGAAGTGGTGGAGCTAAGATTGCTGCTCTCATACTAACATATACGTCACCTATGTGCAAACGACATTTTAGAGGTGTCAATGCAATTAGTTTTCTTGAAAAAAGAAAAACCATAAAACTTTATAGCAGGCATCCTCAAACATGCTGCCTGCCTAGGACATTTATCCGGCCCGCCGGGTGTTTTTGCCGCAGCTGCCTGTCCTGCTTAGCAGCCGACTCGTCCCGGGCCCACGGTGCGCATGTGTGGAATGTGCACCGTACTCTCCAACGGTCTGAGGGACAGTGGACTGGCCCCCTGTTTAAAAAGTTTGAGGACCCCTACTTTATAGCATGAATGTCAGCCCTTAAACACTGTTAAATCCAGCATGATAATCAAAATAAAATCACTGTAAGGCAAAGTGTTTACTCTGCAAATGTTCCAGTTTCACAAGACACTGAGTACATGTTGTGGTTTCCCTTATCTCACCATTTTCCTTATTGTCAAGAAGTGCAAGAAGCTCGGGCAGCCCACACAGCTCGTCAGAAGCCACCAGGGGAATCTGCCACGCAGGCAGCCAATCGCCCTCCTTCTACGCGCCCAGCCTAGCTAATAGATGGGTGTGCTGTTTACATCGGATAAAAAAAAAAAAAAAATGATTCATGAGGCTTTCTTCATGAGAGTCCTCAAGTTGAACCTATACAGTTCTCAGGTTGAACTCATAAGATGGCATCATGTGCTCATATAATTGTCAAGCAGCATGATTTCACCCTTGTCTTCTGTCTTTGATATCTGCTGAGATTATATACATAGAGCCAGAACCGTGATCTGCCCACCTAGGTATCTCAGGTGTCACTTGTTCTTGTGAAATGGATCAGATTCCAACTACAAAGTTGAACTTCATCTAAGCACTGACAGTGAGGACTCTGCAAGGTTGTCTTGGGAAAGAAACGCAAATTTAAATTAAGAGCCAGCTCGAGGGCTCTTGTCACGTTGTCTGTGTATGCCCTTGTCTGCTTCCAGTGCACATGGGATGAAAAATCGGCCAGCTCGGGTGTCTGTAGTCCGTTTCACCTTGCCTCGGGGTAAGACGCCAAGAACCTCCCAGTGTGCCTGGGAGACTTGGACCAATGGAATCCTTTGCTTGCGTCTAATCTGACTGCAAATAGGGAGATGGTGTACATCTCTGTGATGTAGGGGTCAGTCCCACTTACTTTGCTTTTACAACTTCTGTTGGGGACAATAAGGATTCTCTTACTGTTATCAAGGCAGGAAAAAGGCACAGTTAGGCATATAAATGGCAAACCATGAAAGCAAGACCAGGATATCTTGTTGCAGGGTGCAGTAATACTTGCCCATGTGAGGCACGCTCTCTTCCATGCCCCTGCCTACCACTGTTATTGGGGCCAGTCTGGAGACCAGCAGGAGTGGGATATATACCATGGGAACTCAGCCTGGTAGCGTGCAAACAATATTATGATTTACCCCCTGGAAAAAGAAAAACTGGTTTCAAGGACAGATAAGATCTAATGTTAGGATGGGCTATTTTGGAAGCTGTCTTAGGCCATCATGAAGACTGGATCAAAACCTTGAGGGAGATAAATTTGTTTAGGACATGCTATATGAATGTTTTCATTTTTTTCCTTTTATTTTTAAAAATCTGAGTTGGAGTCATATTAACATACAGGCTAGTTACACAGCGCGTCTGTTCCCTCATGTTACATTGTATATGTACTTAAATATTTTCATGTTTAAATACTAGGTATGTTGTGCACCCCACACTGGTTTGTAGCTACCTCTAAGTTATAGAAGCTGCCTTCTTTACCTATCTGTTGTTAGTGTTATGTATGTAAACACAGTCCAACACCTCAGTATACAGTAATGTTAACGAAAGCTATCGCCTAAGTGATAAGTTAAGTGACCTCAGATATTTCTCTCCAGTTTGTGAAAGTTATTTTTAGCTGTAGGTTTCCTAGTAGAGTCTCTAACCACTCAGTATTTGACATGGGCCAACTTGGTTAGCTCAATTGGTTACAGCATGTGCTGATAAAGGCAGGATCACAGGTTTGTTCCTCACGAAAGCCAATAACTTCTCAGAGATAAAAAAGGAAAAAAAAAAATCTCTCTTCAGTGACCAGAGCTGCATCACTCATGCCAATGTTGGAAGAGAGAAATCGAGAGTGAGTGAGGTAGGTCTAGCCCAGTGCAAATATTCCTACTGTTGAAAAAAGAGGAAAAAAAAAACCCATAAAACCTCAAGTTGCATCCCCATCTAGGTGTGGGTCCCCGTACGAAACCAAATGTGTCCAGCTCCCCGAAAGCTAGTGATTTTATTTAAAAATACTCCAAATGATTTTTTATGCTAATAACCTCAGCTCACGCAAACCAAGGCTGGAAGGCACCTGAGTTATCGACAGAGCCACCACCCACCTTCTCCCCCTGAGCTCTGCCATGAGCGCCCAGCTGCAGAAAGAGCCCAGTTACGTGGGATTCAAATCTGGTTGTTTAGTCTATGGGGAGGAGGGCAGGATTCTGTCTCTTTAATGTTTATAACGGTTGGACAGAGCTCCCCGGGTGAAGGTTAATTGCTCTCCAGTTTAGGCAGCTCTGTGCCCAGATGGGTTATCAGGGCTGAACACTCGTTACAAGATTAATCTCGTTTCCGACAAGACTTCCCTTTCCTTCAACTGATTTTTGCACAGCCATTGGAGCTGTCATCGGCCGTTAACAGGAGGGCGGATTGCTCTGGGATATGAGCGCTGGTATGTGGCGAAACAATGCAAAGTGGTGTCATATCTCAGGGGACATCTTTAGGGGGACATATTTCAGTGGCGCTGCGAAGATGGAGGCTCGTAAACAGCAAAGACGATCGGACCAGTTAGGGACCAGTCAGGGAGCGGAGGGGCTCGGTGGGAAGGTGACAGAGGCATCAGCAGCAGCCCGGCTCTCTCTAGGCGGGACCCGGCCCTTAGAGACAGAGCAGCACTTGCGGCTTTGTGCTGTGATCAGGTTTTCATTCATAAGGACCCACCTAAGGAGCGCAGCCCCTTCCCGTAATTGCTGGGGCACATCAGTGTCCCGTTTCATTTCAGAGGTTCCATAGATACCATCGCAACATGTGTACCTAAGGAGAACAGGAAGATTCTTCTTTATTTAATAGCAAGTAGCTTTATTTCTTCAGTTTGTCCAGAAATTCTTCCAAGAACACGGCCAAAGAGCAGTGTGGTTTCATGGCTTTGGGATTGGGTGTGTGGGAATCAGCTCGTTGGTTTGTTTGCTAAAGAGTCGGCCCGGGTGCTGAGGCCCGTGCACGGCGGGACGGACAGGCTCTCCCTGTGCTTTCCTTCCGGCGTGGGTGGGGACGGGAGCCGACCGGCAGACAGGACAGCTAAGCCAAGCACAGCGGGCAGGAGGGCAGAAGCCTTCGGAAGGAACGTGACAGAGCTGGGTGGCAGGGGGACAGAGGCTCTAGTGTAGAGAAGGTGGTCAGAGAAGGTCTGTGGAGCAGACAGGAAGGAAATGTGAGGACAGGTTTGCAGATCCCAGGACGGGGGTGGAGGGGAGGGGACAGTGTTGTGGGTTTGGGGGGCCGAGGCGGGGGAAGCACAGCAAAGACAAAGACCCCGAGGCAGGGACAGGCTCAGGGTGTCTAAGAACAGGATGTCCTCTTGAATCTGGATGCACAGAGGAGGCTGTCAGAACATCCTACCCTAAGGAAGGGTCCCTTTGCTTCCCTTGCAGTCAGGTGCAGTCTCAGATGCTGGTCCCTTTTCAGTAGGTGTGACAAGAGTGGGAAATGCCTCTTGGCCACGGGCTACTGATGAAACAGGGGGACCCTTTTCAGGAGATGAGAGTTAAAGGCATGGAGAAAACTTTACATTATTCAGGTTCCTTCCCTTCCCCTTTCATCCCATCTTGTCAGCCCTGCGTCTGTTCATGGGCCGGGCGAGCTTTCCATGTTCTCTGTTTCCTGTATTTCGATGTGCTTCTGTGGCCGTTTCCATCCTAGGCTGTTTGTTTGATGCAGTATGTTCAGTGATTATACCCATTCACTTTGGAACTAGGAGGCTGGCTTAGAATTCTGGCACTTACTAGCAAGAGGCTCTAGGTGACTGATTCGATTTGTGGAGCCTTAGTTTCCTCATCTTTAAAATGGGCATAGTAATAGTTCCTACTTTAAAAGGCTAGTGCGCAGGTCAGGTGCATGCATTCACATAGCCACTTCTCATAGAGCTCTCCACGGTGAGGTCATGTCACTAATATTAGCTGTTGTCATTATGAAGATCCTATATTGTCTGCAATGTTTCCCTTAATTAGATCCATCCATTTCACTGAGGAAAGTAGGTAAATTATCATTAAGCCTAGAGACATTTTTGTCGGCTAGAGACTTCTTATTACAATTTTTTTCCTCCAAAAACCAAAAAAACCAATCAAGCCAAGTCTTTTATTTCACCCTGTTTGTTTATTGAGAGAACAAGCGATACATAGTCACCACCTTCCACACTGGCATCTCATGACTTTTTGATGACCTTTTCAGAGCAAGTGCTTTGTCTGTCTGGCAAGCTACACCATGTGGCCCAGTGAGATTTTTAAATCCACAAAAAACACACGATTTTCAGGGCAAAAAGCCGAGGAAGACAAGAGAGGCAGGGTGAAGTTTGAGTCTTTGGTGCAATGTCTTTTCTGGGCCTTTGATGCATCATGTCACCAAGGGGTGGAAGGACAAGCCCTTCCAGGGCACCTGTCAGGGTCTGCAGCCTGGGACAAGAGGATCACGTAGCGCAAAGGTGCCCAGTGAATCACCTGTAGGGGTTACACGCAGTGAGATCCAGGCTCCACGCGCTCTCTCCTTTCTCGGTTTTCCTGCTGAGGAACTCGCCATTTCCCGTCCCAGACTTCTCTTAAGGAATACACAAGCAGTAAGTGCTTTGGGAGGGTGGAGTCGCGCGAGCCCACAGGAAGCCCCTAGACGTGACCATTTTTGTTGGTGGCGTCCAGGACCAACAATGCGTCTCACCTCTCGCATGGACTCCATTGATGACTCATGTGTTGGCAGGATCGGCCCCTCCCAGATTTCAGCGCTGTTTCTGGAAAGTACGCACTCTTTGAAGGATAGATGTACTTGTGAGCAACGTTTAACCACTCTTCCCCAGCCCCAGTCTCATGGGAAAAAAATCAGTTGGCTCATTTTTTTCCAGCTTACTTCCTCTTTTGATTGTGTAGATATATATTTATTTACCTGTAAATGTATATATTTATGTATAAGTCAGTTTATATATAAATAAGTTCATTTACATACATAAATATATATATATGTATGCTTGTTTAGTTCCAAACTTACCCACTTTATGTAAAACCTAAGTGAACTATAAAATATTTATATCATACCTTTATTTATTTACTTATTATTTATATTCCTTGAGATTCAATTTTATTATACCGTACATTTAAATCCAACTTCATTCCACAAAATAATAGTATCCCCTAAACCATGCACTTCAAAAAAAAAAATTTGTTTTCCTCTCTTGGTTATTTTCTCTGTGACCACAAAGGCTATTTCCTGCTAGGCGTCTGTAAATGTTTCTTCATTTTTGACACTCCCAGATTGGAGTCGATTTCCCATATGCCACGATGGGATCGAGTTTGAATCACTATTACTTCACTACTCTCTGGTATCAGAAATAATTACGTTTTGTTATTGAAAGTTTTCCTCAAACATAGAGAACAGTTTTATACATAGAATTAAATGTATGATCATGTTAAGTAAAAAAAAAAAGAGGGGGTCAGGGTCCCAAAGAATAATGAAAATCTGAAGAAGATATTTGAAAGGATTTACCGAAGGTAGAAGATTCCATGGAAACCTCACCTGCCTAGACAGAGTGTGCGGGATGGGACCATGGGCTGAAGTGACTGGACGTCAAATTGGGCGACCCGCTTGGCCGGCTCAGCGCCGTACCTAGTGCCCTTGCTGTGCTTGCACTGCTCCTGTAACTCACGAGATCTGACTCGTAAACTCACATTTCCGAGGTAATTAGCGCCTCCTTGCTCAACCTCAGCCGTCTAAGGCGCCCATGGCAGGAGAAGCTTCATCTTCCTGGAGGTGTTGGGCCCAGGGTTCAGACCCCCACCCCCAGGCAGCTCAGGGGTCAAACCTTGGCCCTTCCCACAAGGAGGTACCTGCAGACAAGGAGTGAGCTACGAGGTCCTGGCCAGATACTGCTCTCCAGCCTCAGGGGCTGGGTGGCACAGGATCCGGCCAGCTTTTCCTCTTGGTTCATGGTTTTGGTGTCATCTTTCCAAAACACGAGCTTGGGCATGTCACTCACCTACAGAAACTCCTCTTCCAGCTTCCCATCTGTGGCCTTTGTAAGACCCAGCTGCTTCTTGCAAGCAGGCAGATCCTTCCAAGTCTCAGACTGAGGAGCCTCTGCACCCTGCCACCTGCAGCACTGACACCACGTTTAGGCTTCTCCAACATGGTGGGGGCTTCCAGGCCCTGGCTCAAGTATGCCCATAAACCCCTGTTCATCCTCTAAGGCCCAGCCCCAATGTCCCCTCTCTGTGAGGCCGCTTGCTTTATACATGGAACTCCTGCCTAACGGTGTGCTGGAGAAAGGTTTCATGACTCCAGAGTGGTTTTGATACCACTGTTACAGAAGGATGAGTGCCCAGAGATATGAATTCCAGTTCTGGTCATTCTCATTAGCCATGACAAAGTAGTTCTCATCTTTGTTAGGAGAGGTTTAGAATAGAAAACAGGGAACACATCCAGTTTTGATTTTGGGGGGATTCTTGAAAGTGGGTACCATGATTTTAATGAGATCTGTCCAGCCATTTTTTGCCAGCAGAAGAGCATTCCAAAGATGCGAAGCTGCCAAACTCATTCCTCTTAGCCCCCTCTGGGGACCCATTCTGAGGCTTAGAAACCTTTGTTCTCAAGAATTACATCCTACGGTCTCTCCCAGTGCTCCTGTGATGTTCCGAGCCTGCTGTCTTTCATTCTGCGTAGAGTAGACACAGAAAAGTTATTCATGGAATTGTCTGTACTTATAGCATGTAGTCTATATATTTGGTCACTTCTTGAATAAATACAGTCACTGGGGAAAGGGGGCGTGAAGGTACAGAGTATGGGTAACAGAAATCATCCAAAAATGGCACACAATCGCCAAAATTATTTCTACTTCATTAAAAAAAACTTTTTTAGAAATAATTTTAAGTTTACAGAAGTGTTGCAAAGGTAGTTCAGAGAGTTCCTGTATCCCCTTTGCCTAGCTTCCCCTGTGTCAACGTCTTACCTAACCATGGGACAGTGATCCAAACTAAGAAATTAACATTGGTACAGTGTTACTAACCAGGAGTCAGGAAACATAGCTCCCAGGCCAAATCCAGCCTACTGCCTATAAAAATAGGTTTCTGGGGGGATATAGTCACACACTTTGATTGCCTTTGCACTACCATGACAGAATTGAGTGGTTTCCAAAAAGACCATATGGCCTACAAACCTGAAAATATTTATTATTTGGTCCTTTACTGAAAAATTTCCCACCCTCTGCTTTTAAATAAACTAAAGGCTTTATCCAGATTTCTCAAACTTTCAACTGATACCTTTGTTCTGATCCAGGGTACCACATTGCATTTAGTTGTCGTATCTCCTTTGTCTTCTCCAGTTTGTGACCGTTTCTCATTCTTTCCTTGTCTTTTGTGACCTTGACGTGTCGACGAGTCCTGCTCAGGAATTTTGTAGACTGTCCCTCGTTTGGGTGTTGGGACAGAGGTCATGGAATGTTCAGGAAGAACAGCTCAGAGGGGATGTGTCCGCCGTGTTGCATCATATCAGAGAGTACGTGGCATCAGCCTGCGTTACTGTGGGCCCCTTGACCTGCATGGCTTGGTCAAGGTGGTGCCTGCCAGTTTTCGCTACCACAAAGTTACTGCTTTTCCCCCTTTCCAGCATATTTTTCCCTAGAAGGAAATGACTAAGTGCAGCCCACGCTAAAGGGGAGGGGCATTAAGCTTCCTCTCCTGGCAGGGGTGGGGAGAGGTAGCAAAGAATTTGTGGGCATATGTTAACATAACAACAGTAATTAATACGTATTTTGAGGGAAAAATTTTAAAGGTGCACAAATATCCAATTTTCCTTAGAGTGTCTCCCATTAATTGTAGCATCATCCATCAGTAGATCTTGTTATAGCAATTAGGACTATGGGGTGCTAATAGTGAATTTCTGTTTCCCTCATTCCTTCTATGTTTATAATTTGGGATTATTCCCTAAAGAAGAGTTGTCTTTTCTCCCCCATGTATTTATTTAATTCTATAATTTATTTATATCAGCAAGGGCATTTGGATATTCATTTTATTTTTTGGATTATAATCCAATACTCTAGTTATTATTATTATTATTATTTTACTCAACGTGTCTTAGTGCTGGTCATTGGAAGCTCCTGTATCCTTTTTGACATGTTTCTAAGCCTTTTTTTCCTCCTTTCCCTTTTCCTTTTTCCCTTTCCTTTTCCCTTTTCCTTTTCCTTCTCTTCCCTTCCACTTCCTTCCTTTCCTTTCCCTTCACTTCCTTTTCTTTCCTTCTCCCTCCCCGCCCCTCTCTTTCTTTCTTTCTTTTCCTCCATTTCATTTTGAAGTATGTATCTGTAGACTGTTTTATGTTCTGAAAACTCGCTACCCGTCAAAACCCCATCTCAGAAGCAACAGGCTGGTGTGCAGGGCCCAGGCACGTCCGTCCTTCTCTGCCTGCCGCCTGCCTCACTCAGGTCCCCGGGCCGGAGTTGAGGGTCGGCCGAGGAGCCATGCTCAAGAGTGGACGTGGGCACAAAACTCATCTCCTTCAGGCACTACTAAGGCTCTTGACATGAAAAAACAGGAAAGTCAGGCACGGTGTCCACCAAGATATGGCAAACGAACAGAGAGTCTGCAGGTCTGAGCTCAAAGGTGCATGAACTGTCCACGTGAAGTCACTTCCTTCTCCTAAGATAGTGAAAAAGAGAAATTGACTTAGTAGTTGTAACTTCTTTCTTCCCCCTACCACTGTGATTTGGGAATGCTTTCTCAAAACATTTGTTTTGTTTCCTTTCCCTCCTGAATTCAGACCTCCACCTCCCATACTGTAGAACTGGGGCTGCTCTGAGTAGCCCCGCAGAACATGATGAGTTCAGCAGGGGTAGCTGATATTGGCACCTTACGTAGGGGTTCACCACCCTCACCACAATCATGATGTGTTTCTGTGGGTAAGTTAGCAGATACAAATATCACACTCACAATCAAACTTTGGGGACACCCCCATGTGTTTATCTCTAAACTGGTGATCATAAAATATATCCTATATCGTATATGAAATGGTTAGGGGAATCAAATGAGACAGTGATCAAAAGGTGTTTATTAAACTCCAAATTGTTCAACATCTAATCCAGTAAATGGCTTTACATACTGGCTAATGCAGTATCAGTTTCATAGAATGCTGGCCTGTAGTGTTTTATATGAATACCTTAAGGTAGCGTATAATAGTGCATCATTTCATTCTTTCTTTCCTTCATTCATTCATTCTACAAATATTCCATGTTTGATATGTGCCAGGAATTGTTCTAAGTTCTGGGGAAATAGTCTCTGCCCTCATGGGTTTTACATTCTGGTATATCTGTTATTTTAGATAATAATCAAATAAAAATGCCCATATATATTTATTCAAGCTCATCATACGTGCAATCAAATAAAGCAGAAAGTGGGGACAGTTTGACAGGGGAGGGGGCAGGTTTTAGAGGGAGGATGAAGTGATCTCTTATGAGCCTATGAGGTCTGAGGTGCATTTCAAACATTGAAAAATCTGAAAGTAATTCACCTTCCTAGCCCAACTCCTATTTTCCATAGTACTTTTGTTGAATACTCACTTTTTTCATGTGAAATTAGAAAAGGGATTACTTTCCATTATTGAAAAGTATTAGATGGAGGTCCATTTTTTTTGGCCTATGAATTCTTAGACTTTTGATCTTAATAGTCCAGTTCACGTAAGAGGAAATTAAACAAATAAAACTAAGCAAATATGCAGAATGATGCTTGTTTTCTTATTTGTAAATAGCTAATCATAGTTTGGTCATTGAGTCATTTTGTCATCCGCTTAGGATCTTTAATTAGGTTTGCCACTCACTGTGAAGGTGTGGCCAAGTTTCTTGGGGAAGTAGAGATGCAATAAAACAAATGTCTATGTAATTTGTTGTGTCCCAGAAAGAATAAGACTTTGGTCTCAATAACTCTTCTAATAATTTGTCATCCTTTGATGAACTCTGTAGGTATTTCCCTTCTCATCAGGAGGTACTGTGGGAATTTTAGGTTGACAGTCTATCTTGATGACGTGGGTCAAGACCACATGTTGAAGGTGTCCCTTGCCTGCCGTCTGATGACCAGAGCACCCTGCATCATAGTCACAACCCAAATTGCCCCCCGTGTTCCCAGACGCCCTTCTACTGGGGAGGGAAGAGGCATCGCCTCTAGTTGAGAACCAAGAAGTAGTCATTTCTTTAAGAGCTTTCTTTGTCTTTCCTTATTTCAATATTTAAATCAAGTGACAGAAGGATTTACCCATTTTCATCACTGCACTCCATAGTCTAATCCGAGTCTTCATATACATTATCATGTTTTTACAAAATCTCTAATCTTAGGCACGGTTCACTGGCATCCGCTTTGGTGAACCAAACCACAATGAATATACAAACCAGACAGCCCATGTAGCCGGACTGCCCAGAGTACAGAGAAAGCCAGCACCATTTGTGCAGGTGCCTGCAACCCGGAAAAGCCCTGGCCCTCCCCTGGCTCATGGTTCAGTTTTATGAAACAGTTTACAAAGTGTTTTCCACGTTAGCTTTTATTGTTAGTGTCTGATTTAGACTCAAAATGCACATTCCTCAACTAAATCTTCCATTACCATATGGCCATTGTAATAGACTCTTAGAAAAATAAATAAAATAGAATTCAGTGGTGCGAAAGTTGATCATACTTTTAGTTTTCTTCTTTTATATTCTGAAAACCGGGTCAATTTTATCTGGCTCCTGGTTCAGGGTTTTGGCTTATGAAGTAATTTGACAAATGGAATTGTGAAATGTCAACATGGGAAAAAAAGAGACACCACTGCAGGCTTGTCCCCTCTGCTGTCCAGCGTGCAGAGGGTTAATCTATATCTGGTAAGGCGAATGCCATTGGGACAGGAAAAGAAGTACGGGGCATCCTTATAAGTAAATGATTTTTTTACTACTACTACTAGAAGTAATAGAAGTAATTTTGAAAAGAGGAAAATCTTACAACTTAGTTTAGTAGATTAGACAGAGCTAGGACCAGCGTACAGAGTCCCTGATTTTTTTATTCTTTCTGCCAATTATCTGTCACATTCACTTATATAAATAAGTTCACTCCCCTCATGCACTTTAATTCAATCAACTAAAATAACAATGACAATAATAGTAATAGGACCCTACAAAGTACTTGTTATATATGCTGGACATCGTATGAAGTGATTATTGGATTTGGACAGAGAACACAGGTAGGTGCAATCATTAAGCCCATTTTACAGATAAGGAACTGAAGTACAGAGAGGTGACTGTGCAGCCGGTCCACCGCAGATACAGAAATGAAATCGGGCATGTCCTTGCCCTCCGGGAACTAACAGTTTAATGGCCTGAGATGGACACAGTAGCCATGGGAGTATACAATGTCATAATGTCACACACGAGTTGTAGACATCTGTGCACAATACAAAGGATACAATTAGAAAGACAGATCACTAGGGAAATCATTGTAACGAGTACAGCAAGTGTTAATACCTGGAATGTATGAAGATTATATTTAGACCGAATGAGACAGTCTCTGTAAACATACTCATGAGCTGTACCCAGGGTGGAATGTGATAGGCTGTCCTTACATGCCGATATCCCAGCATAGCCTCGTTAATAGACAATGAGCCTACACATTTTTTATTTTTCCTAAGTGATACCAATAGCAAGGCTTGCTTAAGGGCTGCCTAGGAGTTCTGTTTTTTTTTTTTTAACTAACTGCCTGGTTTATTTGAAAATAAAAATGAAAAATAATTTATTGCATCATAAAATGTGTTTATTACACATTAAAGCAGGATTTTCCAAAGCAGTAGAGCCCAGCTCACATAGACGATGTTTATGAGCATTTGTGGCTGAATTTCTCCGAATCTCCCATCCAAAGCAATGGGAATTCTTCTTAAGATAATGTCATACAAATGACAGATAGCTAGACCCCTTGGGTTTTCTTGCAAGAGGCATTTTAATTGCATCACAGAGCGAGGTATGGAGTAGTTAGTCACTAAATGTTTGCTAAGTGAATTAATGAGCTCACAAATGGATAGACATCCTGTTAAAAACAGGTGCACTCGGGATTCTGAGGATGCAGTTGAACTTTAGCACAAGTCGCATGGATTCGGTGACTGAAACCATCCTTCTTGGAGATGCTTCTACAATGGAAGCTGACAAGGGCCCCCCGGTGGCATGTCCGGGTCCATCGGGGATTCTTGGGAGCTACGGCTTTGTTGGGCAAGAGTCCGAGGCCCGACCTCGAAGCCACATTTTCATTGTGAGCACACGGCTCTCCCTGAGGTGGCAGGTCTATTCGAGTTGGCTTGATGAGGTCTCTTGATGAAGGCTCCGCTGGGGTGGCAGTTGCCAAAAGGAAATTTAGAATGTTCCATTCTTGCCTTTGCTGTGACGTTTGTTTTAGCATCATCAACCCTGGTGAATGGGCAGCCAGACATTCAAAGTCATCCTGGGATTCTTATCCCGGAAAACAATCTTTAGCAGCTGAGGCTGGCGCTGTGGGAATTTTGAAAATCTTTGCTTATCTCAAGTTTAATGTTGGCATTTAGAAAACAAGTTCACAGTACTCATTCCGTGTTACCCCCAATTTCCCCTTCCATAGTCAGAGGAGTGCAGATCTCTTTTCCACCGCACAGAGCTTCAGAATAGTTCCACAGGCCCTGTGGCCGCACAGGGAGAGAGGACAGAGAAAGACAGGCGGGCCGTGGGGCTGGGAGGTCCGGTCCGCACCATGGGTCCCTGACTGGCTGGGGACGAAGAGGGTTTGGGTCCCAGGAACCCAGCTCTTGCTCCACCCCCCCCCCCAGAAGGCTGTCCCTGGTGCTCCACCACAACCCTCCACCTGCAGGGCTGAGAAGGAGGACGTGGGCTAGGAGGACTTTCTCCTCTTCGCTCTCTCTGCACCCCGCTTCCGTCGCCAGCTGACGGCCAGTGAAAGGTTTTCGGAAGGCAGGAAGCTGGAGGGAGAAAGACAAAGGCTTTTGTGATTCCTACAATGGGTAACAGGCCACGGTGCGAATGACCATGAGTCGAGTGTGCACATAACCCATGCACCTGGGTGACACACGCACCGCCACTGTGTGTGCACATTTTGTTCATTAGGTCAATTTCTATGTCTTATGCCAGAAAGTCACATAATCAGGATATATATATATATGTGTGTGTGTGTGTGTGTGTGTGTATGAACACACTTCACTTGGAGTACACCAACTTATAATATTATGTGACTTGAATATGTATTGCCTGTCTGCTGTCTGGGCCCTGAAATACAAATACTGAAATACAAATACTGACATTCTTGGAAGCCTCAAATTAATGGATTTCTATCTGGCCTCAGATCCAAGTCTGTAGAAACTGGTAACTTGAGGAGAGCATGTTTACAGCTACAGGACCCTCTGCTGGTGTGTCTTTTAGGGTTTCTGTTTCTTATTTCCAACATATTTATTTCCAACACGTACCCCAACACGCTTCCTCCTGTCTCTTCCTCCTCCCCTCCTCCTCCACACCCACGGACACCTCAGCCCCCTACCACAGTAACTTGTGAATATGATGCGCTTGTTTTTTGAATACATGCATCTTTGATTTCACACTTCGGTTTCCAGCTGCATTTTGGGAAACTCTACTGGGTAATGTATAAAAGATCTGGGGCTGGGAAGGAGGAGAGAGGTTTGTTTGAGGTGACAGTACAAGAATACCAGCTCACTCCTCAAGTGCACACTTCAGAGCATGCGTATTTTCTTCAAAGGATTTGCAGCACAAAAATTGTATGTGGATGTGCCCCTTGCTTTTGGACTTGAGCTGTGGCAAGTTTCCGCTTTCGTTTATTAGGTCTTTCTGCCGGACGATAAGGTGGGACCTTATCCAGACAGAAAACAAAGTCCTTAACCAGAGTCTTCGATGCCAAGATTGGTTTCTGATGCTCAGCATGTCCAAACATTTCTTGAATTTGTTGAATAGAATTGTTTTCCCAAAAATCAAAATGACATAGGCTATTCCTTATCAAATCAACCTGCCTGCGTAACTAGAAGTGTAGCTAATAAGAGTAATAAATAAGCTCAAGTCCCTTCTTTGCAGGACTTAAGGGATTCTAAGGACAAGAATGTGTTGGGCTTCCTTGGCCAAGTTAAGGAATTTTGATTTTATTTTTGGGCAAAAGTGTAACATGATAGTATTATCATTCCTGTAGAAACACCCTTTCTGTCAGGTTATATGTGACCTCACATGTCATCATAGTTTGGGGATCCCACCCTCTTGTAAGTTGTCCCACATTCAGAGGAGACCACAGTGCAATCAATTAAGTCATTATCTGTGAAGTTGGTTTACACGAATCAGTGCCTGGGTTCATGAGTTGATTCACCATAGACACTGTGCCTGTTTTGGTTGTAAGTGCCTTTTTACCATATGGAGACCATCCATAGAAGGAATTCCCCAAACTTGCCATTCTTTAAATTCCTGATTTTTGCTTCCAACACATATCCCCTCACTTTGAGAATGCATCTTCCGGGATCATGAGCGATGAGAGGCATGTTAGTACACTGTGCAGGAATTAAACCACTCCTGCTAATGTAAAACAAACTAATTATACCTTCTAATCAATGAGCATCATATTCTAGTGTGCCTTACCTAAATAAGAGTGGTACTATCCTAAACAATATGAGATGATGCTATACAGGTACTTCATACAGTCTAAAATGTTTTAACATATAGACAATTATTAGTGTAATGAATTTTTTTCAAGGTCTTAGTTTCACTGACCCAAGAGTGTTGGCGCATGTGCAAGACAAGGATATAAATTATTTTACATTATATTATACATTATTTCAACTGAGTAGTAAAGCCTGTACCACTGGGGAGAAATTTAAACAGTAGCTTTAAATACTGTAAGTACAGCAAGAACTGGTCACTAGTCCCCAGTGATACAAAGTCCCCAACAGCTCTCTCTAAATCTGTGCTGGTTGCAGACAAAGTTTTACACTCAGTGTCAGGACCAGTCCTCATCATTCCAGCCTGTGGTGTTCCTTAGAAAGGGAACCAGGGAGGGCCGCTCCTTAGTTCACACTTCCTCTATTTTTGGTGCGGTTAGGATCGAGGAGGGTGAGATATACGCAGTGACATGTTCAGTGTTGGTCAATGAAGTTAAAGTGGTTAGAATCGTCATTACAATTGTGGCAAAACTTCTAAATTAATGGGAATACTTTATTTTTTAATAGTAGACTTTATTTCTTAGAGCAGTGTTAGTACACGGCAAGATCGAGAGGAAGGCACAGAGATTTCTGTACATGCTCCCTGCCCCACACTTGTGCAGCCTCCCCCACTGTCAACAGAGCCCACAGAGCACACCTGTTACAACCGATGAAGCTACGTGGACAGGTCATTATCACCGAGTGTCCATAGTTTACATGAGGGTTCACTCTCGGTGTTTTACATTCTGTGGCTTGGGCCAAATGTGTAATGACATGTATCTACCATTGCAGCATCACATAGAGTAGTTTCACTTCCCTAAAAATCCTCTGTCCTCTGCCTGTTCATCTCTCCTTCCCCCCAAACCTCTGACAACCACTGATCTTTCAGTGTCTCTACAGCTTTGCCTTTTCCAGAATGTCTTGTAGTTGGAGTCATACAGCATGTAGCCTTTTCAGATTGGCTTCTTTCACTTGGAATGCTTCATTTTTCAAAAAGCCCGTATACCAATCTCTTTCCATAGAGAACTTGACTGGTGCATTTAAAGTTCGATTCAAGTAACAGAAACCTACTTACATAGAACACTTCAGAAATACACCTACAGAGAGGGAGGTGCGCTTGTGTATTTCACAGTCAAAAAACAGAACAAATCATTTTGGGTCTAGCCTCTTGAGTTGGATAATCCAAGTTCCCTAGAGCTTGTTTTCCCGGGGGGACAGAGATCATTTGTAGGACTAGCATTCAAACTGAGATTTTATATCTCTGATCCACCCCCAAACATCTTCCCTAAAGTCTTGTCCTAGTATCCAAAGTTTTCACCATTTTAGTCAATCCCCTCTCTTCAATGGAGAAAACCCTGCTTACGTACACTCTTGCTTTTTAGGGACAGCACTCACTAACCCATGATCCCATTAGCAGTGTGGATAAAAAAGGATATGAGAAAACACAGAGTGAGATGATATGGAAATATGGGAAAATCAAGCCCATGTTGTGTGCAAAATGAAAGCCAAACTCTGGCTAGGGCATCCTGGGCCTTTGGAAACCAGGATGAGGCCACGGATCAAAACTAACCCCACACCTCAGCTCGCAGGGGGTGGCCCTACTTCTGCACTTTTCCTCACAGGTTCCCCACCTGGAAATGCTTCTCTCTGTTTCAACTGCCCATTTCCTCCTGTAAGTCTCAGCCAGTGCACACTAGTTCCTTCATTCCTTCTTTCCTTCTCTGTCATCCAAACAGCCAACAGACTTAGCGCTACACTGAGCACCTCCATAGTAGGAATCCACGCAGCACGTATTCCCAGTGTGTGCGTGATGTATGGGCACTCGTACTGGCACTGCAAAAAAAGAGAGAAAAAAAATTCTCTGCCCTCATGGAGCTGGTATTCCCCTAGACCTGATGAATCATTTTTTCTCCCAGTGTATTTTTGTCCCTCTATTAAAGTAGCTGCAGTCTGTCTGGAATAACAGACCTGGAGGATAAGCCTTCTCTGTGTCACTCACTGCCACCAGGCTCACTGCAGTTGCTTTGCACATGGTGGATGCCCAGTGACTTGTTATTTGTTTTAAATACCTTTGAGAATCTGTTTCACAATGAGACACCTTAGTGGAGTCCTCAGCAAGCATAGAAACAGGGAGGATCTCTCAATGTTCAAGTATAGATAGAAGTTTAAAAATTAAAATAGCCTAGTGATTAAAAAAAGAAGAGTGGTCCTTCACATTATAGCAGGGGAATGCCACATCATAGCAGGGGAATGCCACCTGCTAATCCAGGGATGCACTAGGTATACCAAGATGAACACCCCTGGGCTGGGAGATGGGGGTGGGGTGTAGAGGGAGGGTCTGGGCCTGGCTCTGCAGTTACTCTCCCCAGGGACCAGTTTCTCACGCTGCCTCTGGTCCACAAGCACAACTCGCTGGGCAGTGGGTAGGTGGTCTGCAGCCTCTGCTCATTTCCTGCTGGTTTCTGGTGCCTTCAATAGACGTTCCTTCTATTTTGCCATAAGACAGGCCACTTTCAAGAAAGCTCAGCTGGAAACAGATGTTTGTGCTTTGTAGCAAATAGGGGGTGAACAGCCTGTTTCTTCTTCTTTCTTCTTTTTCCTTTTATTATTATTATTTTTTTAAGAGACAGGCTGGAGGGCAGTGGTGTGATCATGGCTCACGGCCGCCTCCAACTCCTGGAGTCGCTAGAATGACAGGCACGCACCACCACGCCCAGCCTGCTTGATAGAAGATTCTGTGCAGTGTTAAAAGAGTCAGGGGGCCAGTGTGCATCAATATTGGGATGCATAAAAATGCCAATCCCCAACTCTGAGTTTTTTTAAGTCTTGTAAGTTCCAAATTTAACACATCACTAAGTGCTATCTTGGAAAGCTCACGACTGGCTTTTTAAAATTATTTTCCTGAGAACTCTGTATTAACCACTTAAGGGAATGGCCAACAAGCTTCCTTTTATGTGGTGCTTAGCTGCTAAAAACATGTTCGTTATAAAGTGTCTGATTGCTGTCTGTCGGTGGGCTGCTTCAGAAAGGACAGAGTCCAACAGACTGAGTGCTGGCCACGCTGACATCTCCTACAGCAGTTTCTCAAACTTTGGTCTAAGCACCCCTTTCTCTCCACTCTTAACGTTGATTGAGGATTCTAAAACCCAGTTTTTATATGGGTTATATCCATTGATATTTACTGAATTAGAAACAAAAATAGAAATTTTGAAACATTTCCTTATGAATTCGTTTAAAAATAATAATAAACCCATTGCATGTTAACAGAAATAACATATTTTTATGAAAAATAACTTGTGTTTTCCAAAAACTATTTGAATATTTAGTGAGAAGTGGCATTTTTTTTTTTTTTTTTACATTTTTTACAATCTCTTTGCTGTCTGGCTTAACAGAAGACAGCTGGATTCTCATGTCAGTTTTTGCATTCAGTCTGATCTGATAATATTAATGCATATCACGTATCTCCTGGAAATCTTCATTGTACACCTGTGAGAGGATGAGAGTGGAAGAGGCAAATAATGTTTTAGGATGTTATGGAAACAATGTCAAGCAACATGATCCCTGGAGGGGTGTTGGTACCCCCAGGGCGTCCCTGGACCACACTTTGAGAACCGCCGACGTACAGAGGTTAGAGTGGTACCTGGCCCTGTGCTGGGCAGGGGGATAGAGCAGTGGACAAAAGGGATCCGTTCTCTGCCCTCCTGTGACCTTACGGACCGTTATGGGTTGAATTCTGCCCCTTCCAATTCTTATGTTGACGTTCTAACCCCTGGTCCCTCCAAATATGAATGTATTTGGGAGCGGGGCCCGTACAGAGGGAAGCAAGTTAAAATGGAGTCATTAGAGTGGTCCGTTATCCAGTATGACTGATGTCCTTATAAAGAGGGGAGTCTGGACACAGGCAGACACTCGCAGAGGGAAGACGGCCCCCTACACGTCAGGAGAGAGCCCTCCAGAGCAACCAGGCCTGTGAGCACCTCCATCTCCGGCTTCCACCCTCCAGAGCCACGAGGGATAATGATCTGTTGCTTAAACCACCTAGACCGCGGTACTTTGTTCTGGCGACACTAGCAAACCGGCACACAGACAGGGACTGCGCATTGAAGTTGGTTCCAAGGCAGTGATGGGGCGGTGCTGTGGGCCCGGGGCAGACCCAGCAGGGAAGAGCCGCCCTCTGTCAACAGGGAGCCACGTCCGGCCAGACAGCGTGAGACCTGTGTCCTCCGCAGGCCAGCACGGCACCGAGCAGCTCCTCGGCACACCTCCTCCCTGAAAGAAAGCGATCCTTTATTTCAAGAGGAAACAGCTGGTCATTCGAACCACTGCTCAGGCTGAGACACCCTTGGTGCGGCGCAAGGTGAGGGCAGGGAAGTGGTCCAGAGTCTGCCGTTCGCCGTCGGAGCTTGTCGAACCTGCAGGCTCCGCCCGTCGGCCAGTCCGCGGGTGGACAGCGACTGAGGGTCAGGGGGTACTTTGGTGCTGTTAGTCCTTTGATTGCCCAGGTCAGTTTCCCTGGGGGCTGCCCTTTTCAGGGGACAGGTGAGCAGGAGCCTCAGGGAGGTATCTCCTATGTACACCAGACCCTCTAAAAATTGCCATGGCCGTTTAGTGGCTCTCTGAGTGAAAAGTACATGTCCCGAGTTCCCAGGGTTTCTGCTTGTGATGGTGAATGGACGGTGCCATTGTACCATGGCGGAGCCAAGTACGGCTGCAACATTTTATTAGGCGCAGCTGTTGGTGTGCACATGGCATGCATCATACGCATCTTCTGATCACGGTTAGCTTTGAAAATGGTACAACTTAAAAGATAGAAAGAATTCTCTCCACAGAGTCCTTACGAGGTGGAAAATATTAGTACAACTCGGGAAGAAGACAATTCCTGGGCTCTTGGCGAAGACAGCCAGAGAGGTCTCATTTCTCTTTGAGTCGACACCCAGGTCCTTAGGAAGGCCTGCTAGACTCCAGCAGCCCCAGCCTGGCCCGGCTCACCTCCTCATCCTCTCGTCACGCTTGTTTCCTTGTTTCCAGTGGCACTTCCTCCCGGCTGTTCCTGATCCCATTGTCCCACCCTCAACCCCGGGGCCCACCCCTGGCCTTGCCGTAGCTGCTCGCAGGGCCAGAAGGCTTGCCCTCCGTGAATGTGCGGGTGTACTCTGTCCCCCGCTTCGTGTCTGCGCAGGTCTCACCACTGGGAGAGACGCCCCAAGTTAAAAGCATCCGTCTCCCCACCTCCTCCTGAGTCTCCTTGTCCAGCTCTACCTTCTTCTGTTTCGATACACACTTACACTTAGCACTTTCCAACCCAAGGGGCAGACTTGGAAAACAAAGTCTACTTTACTCCATAAATCATTCATTGATTAAATGATTTTTTAAAAAGTTATCTATTTCCTGCACTTGCTAGACTATAAGCCTTATGTTGTCAGGGATCTTTGTGTTTTTGGGTTGCTGATGTAACCGAGAAGACTCTAGAAGAGTTTCTGGAGTATAGGAGGTGTTCAGTATGTACTTGCTGAACTTATGAGTAAGTGAATGTTCTCATTTTTGGTGGGGACATGTGATGACAGTGGAGACTAAAAATGACCTTCCTAGGAGGGACACTTCTAAAATCTCTTTGAATAAAAGTATCTTGAGCCCACTTGACTCAGTCCCACGCCCCAGTGGTGTGGAGTGACCAGTCTTTGGGGGTGATTGAAAGGCTATGTTGGTGCAGAAATTCTAACTCAAGGTTGTCAGAGTAGCAGAAGCAAAGATGTTCGCCACATTGTGAGGATGTGCTATAAAACTGTCCCCCAAAATAAACTCTAGTGGTGACCATGGATTGTTCTGGAGTATATAGGCAAGGAATCTACTATCACCTTCAAAACTGCAACATAAGCAAAGTTTGCAGTGGGGAAAACTTCACCTCTTCTGTCTGAGAACTTTCCCTCTCGAGCTTGTCCTTATCAGCCGTAATTACACCACGGGGCCTTGGGTCACTCCAAAAAGAAACTGGATAAAGTCTAACAAGTCATTAAACACCCACCCTGCCCTCGGTCCAAGGCCATCTCACCCTTGACACTAAACAGGCCGCCTGGGAGACAGTGCTGAGGCTGCCGGAGAGGCCTTCAAGGGTGGGCTGGATGAGATGGTGCCCAGTGGGAGAGGTGGCCCCGGAAGGCACATGGAGGAAAGCTAGCACGCAGGGGATGAGCAGAGGAGGAGGAGGGTGGGAAGAGATGGGGGATGGGGCTGCCAGCAAAGCAGGAGGAACAACAGCAATATCAAAGCCAAAGAAAAGAGCGTTAGAAGAGGAGAGCATGGCCAGCAATGTGAGCTGCTCTTAACGGGGTATAGAACTGGGAGTGGTGGATCTTATGGGGCTCCAAAGAACTCACTCCTGATCGTGACAGGGTAGTGTTGGAACCAGACTGCAAGGTTTGAAGAGCTAGCGGAAGATGGGAATTCATTAAAGAGTTACAAAATATTTAAGTAAGTATGGACATTTTTTTGGTTCCGTGCATCACCCACCTGCCCCAGACCGACACTTACCCACTCTTCCTTGAAAGCAAGTGTGAATGTCAGAGACACTGACACGGGTGCAAATAATGTGAGCATTTGAGAGCTCCTGGATAGATAAATATTGAATATTTGTATTAGATGAATATTGCTTGGATAAATATTGTGCAAGTGCCTTGTGACTATAGAAATAATGAATGAACATCATATTCATTAATAAAAATCCTGCCCCAGGGGTTGGGGCCTATGGGAACCTGTCTGGCCACACCTTGGTGGGGACTTTTAGAGGTGCCAGAGGTTCAGTGGTCCAGTCTGCATGCTTTTCAGATCAGGAACTTAATGATGAAGATTCAGGCTGGGCGTGGTGGCTCACACCTATAATCCTAGCACTCTGGGAGGCTGAGGTGGGTGGATCGCTCAAGGTCAGGAGTTCGAAACTAGCCTGAACAAGAGGGAGACCCTGTATCTACTATAAATAGAAAGAAATTAATTGGATAACTAAATATATATACATATAAAAAAAATTAGCCAGGCATGGTGGCCCATGCCTGTAGTCCCAGCTACTCGGGAGGCTGAGGCAGGAGGATTGCTTGAGTCCAGGAGTTTGAGGTTGCTGTGAGCTAGGCTGACGCCACAGCACTCTAGCCCAAGCAACAGAAGGGAGACTGTCTCAAAAAAAAAGAAGATTCAGTAGTGGCAGGAGTGGTTTTCTGACATCCAGGGGTGCAGTTCTTTACACGTTGTTTTAGTTTTTAAGTTAATCCAAAGTGCCTGTGTGTCCACAAATGAATAACAATGAGGGAAGTTAGTGGAGCGGGGGCGGGGGACAGGCGGTGCAGGTTATCTTTCGTTTAGGGCAAGTTGCTCTTGTAGGTAGGCACAGCCACGTGACACCCCTGTAAGGCTCACTGTGCATGTTGGGTGGGCAGGTGACTTTGAGGTCCCACCACACTGAAAGGAGGCAGCCCTGCATGGGACCTGGTGGGTGGATGTCCACACACACCTGTCTTCCTCAACCAGCAGGTGGCCTTGTGCCACTCAGGTCCTGCACAGTGTGCACAACCGCCCTGAACCCTGGAAACCTATTACTCCTCCTGGGAAAGCTGGGTCGGTGTGGACATCCACGACTCCACTTCCTCTGACTCCACTTTCTTCTTACTTCTGACGCGTAAGAAGTGAAGAGGTCCCCAAGTAAGGAGGCAATCCGGAGACCAAGGTCCACACCCTTGCACCGGCATCATTAAGGTATCAAGCCCCCAAGCTGCTCGGCAGGTCAGAGTGGTTTGGATGCGAGCGGATCTGCAGATTTTTTAGAGCAGTTATGACTTGCAAAGTAGACATGCTTACAGAAAGGCTCAAGACAGACTCCAAGATAGCTCCTTTTGGGTGTGATATATATATGTGTGCGTGTTTGAAATCGTTGGACAAGTTTACAGTTTATAATTCCAGCGCGTTAGGTTTTGAGGTCAGCACTCCCAGAATCGTAAAATTCAAGTCTCGCTGGCAGCCAGCGTGTTGGTGCATTGCAAGCGTTACGACGATGACGGGGTCCACACCCTGGGGCTCGCCTTATGGGACAAGAATGAGCTCAGCATACAGCATTAACAAAGGGTTAGGACACCCTGACTGCTCAGTCTCCTTCCTGTGCAGCAACAACCAGGGTAGGTTTATGTGCTGGAAAATCCTCTGCAAAACACACTCTTGGCCTCCCAGCCCTGGGGAAGCCATTGTCACCACCCAGAGAGCCAAAGAACGAGAGCCTCACAGTGGGTGAACACTAGCTCTGTCCACAGCAGGAGTCAGCATCTGAGAGAAAGAAAATGCCTGTCTTCGTGTCTGCTTTCTACAATGTGCAGCCCATGCCAACAGTTACTGGGGGATGGAATGGAAAGGAAAAGAAAGGTAGCAAGGCCCTGCAGCATCGTGTGAAGTGAGGGGACTTTATCCCTGTGCTCTTCTCTCTGCCACAGAGTCCCCATTTCTGTAAGAGGTTGGGCTGGCGGAACATGTGTTGTCATTATTGCTGTGCTTTATGCACAGAGCAGCCACCGTGTCCCCAGGCAGGAGGTTAGATCCTAACCACACTTGAAAACGTGCAGCCAGCTCTCAAGGCATTGACTGACTTCTCACCATCAGCACGAAGAAGAGATCCACAAGGTCAAGGCTAGTTAAAATGTGGGGGCATCGTGGAAAGAGCCTACAGTTAATGTCTAACTGGCATGCATAGGACCTTTTTAGCAGCTCCACACATGATAGATTCCCACCGTATCCACCCAAAGATGGAGAAAGTAGGATTGCTGGCTGGCCACGGCTAAAAGAGGATGTTACCGGTTAAATAAAATAGATGTCATCTTGGTGCACAAAGGAACCTGAGAAGACGTCTGTAGACCAGGCCCTCATTTAACAGATGTGGAGGATGTCCCCATCCTGACACTTCCATATAGAATCTGGTGTGACCCACCCATCTGGGAGACTGTGTCAATTCTTTGAAAAAAAATCAAGGCTGTTCTAATACCCGCCTCTTATGGGAAATTCTGGATTGCAAGTTCGAAGTTCCCAAGATGGACACCTGATGGAAATCAGCGGCCCCCGAGGCAGCCCTGTGGGTGGAGGCCAGGACATCTGCTGCTATCTAGGGCTTGCCAGGGCTTTCCACCGTGCCAGAATTTTCTCATGAATAAAATTCTTGGAATTTTATCGAAAACAATGAATCCATGTGTCAGACATTCACGGATGAGACGCGTTCCAGATGCGTAGCGCACTGTACTTTTGGCCTGTGTGTGTTTCGAGGAGGCCAAGCATAAAGCTGCCTATTTTTCATGGAGCTCTTTGTAAGGATGAGCAGAAACCCTCCCTTGGTGTTCAGAGAAGGACTGTTCCAACCGAGAAAAAATGCCAGTGCCTTTCTTGCCCCTCGAGCTTAGCCTCCGTGCCTCTCAAAATCTCAATCACTTGAATCCCAACCTGGGTTTGTAAGCTTCAACCTGGGCAACATAGTGAGACCCCCATCCCTAAAAATTTTAAAAACTAGCCATACGTAGTGGAAAGTACTTGCAATGCCAGCTACTCAGGAGGTCGAAGTGGGAAGACCTCTTGAGCCCAGAAGTTCGAGGCTGCAGTGAGCTACGATCACTCCACTGCACTCCAGCCTGGGTGACAGAGCTAGATCCCAGGCAGGGTGAGCCCGTGAGCTTCTTGGCAAGACTGCCATGGAAACACTTCCTTGTACAAGTTCATTGAAAACTCCAAGTTTTAGGGAAAGTTAAAGCATTATGGGTCCTACCTCTTGGAAAATCCATGGATCCTCCCGGGGTTTAAGGAATATCAACTGTATGCTCTATGCTGTTCTATGTAAAGAAATGGAGATTATGTTATAAGAACGTGATATATTCATTCATTGATTAGCTCGTTATATAGAGAACACTAGCAACATGCCAGGGAACATACCAGGACCCATCCCTTCCTGCACAAAGATTCCATTTAATCAACATCAAACAAGCTAATGTAAAATGACAACAGAAATTCCACAAAAGAACTGAACCAAGGACCCAAAAGGCTAAATCACATGGAGCCAAAGTGACAGATGTGCTCTGAAAAATAAAATAAAAGATGCTAGACCATTCATCTCCCCATGTTGGATACATATATGATATTAAAATTGAGTACTTACTAAGAATAAGTGACTAATTCGCATAGATGAGACTTAGTATAATATAATAAGTTTTCTGATACCTGGCTTATTAGATATAAGATATCTAGAAACGCATAATTCTGCCTTGAACCAAGTGGAGACTTTGGGGTAGTCACATCAACTATCTATATCTGTTTATATTATAATGTAATAATTTAAATACAATATGAAGGTTTATAAAACCTTTTACATTCACTAACTCATTTGGCTAATTTGCCTACCCTGGTGGAGAGCTGATTGGCAGCTAGCTGTGCTAGTAACCCTCCTTGTCGTTGAAGACATTGAGACTCAAAAAGGAAAGGCAGCAATTGTCGAACTTGAACATGCACCAGCTCACCTTGGGGATGCAGTTACAAAGTGGATTCTGCTTTGACAGGGCTGGGAGTTCAGAATCTGAGTTTCTAACAAGCTCTCAGAAATTTCAACGGTGCAGCAGGAAAAGGGTTAACGGATCCTCGAGGTGATCCAGACAGCAGGATGAGGCAGGAACCAGCTTCAAACTCTGTGCTCTGCCTGCCTGTCTCCTGCAATTGGGGGCATCTCCGTGTTAGTCCTAAAGTTAGTGATAAAAAGTGAAAAAAATACGGTCTTTTCATCTCAAATGAATTATTTAAAATTAGATAAAAATAAGAAAAATGGCTTTTATGAATATTCTCTGAGTATTGTGTGATGACAATGATCAGAAGAACAAAAACATGCATTGAATGTCAAGTAGAAACAGCCCCTTTTTAGAAGGATCTAAAAGAATAGTGATTGCTTTCTTTGCACTCATTCCTATTTGAAACATACAAACAGGATGTTTCCACAGATGTTTTTACACTTTTTTTTCATATCCAAAGAAGAAAAGAAGCCTCCTGGGGTGGGGGTGGGGGAGTGATTTTTTTGCAGAAGAAAAAAGAAGCTATTAACATCACAGACACATTTTTTTTTTCTCAAATGATCAAATGACATTTGCCAGGCTGAATAGTCCCAGCTCACTCTCCTTTCAAATGCATTCGAAAAATCATTCTGCACAGCACTGAGAAAGTAAAGAATTGTTTTAAAATTATATTAATTGGGCTTCTTAATCTCCCAAAGTTTTATTCAAATCTAGCTATATGTATTCTCCCTTTGAAATTTTTCTGCAAAGCTCCAATCTTTGGTAATATTTCTGGGGTTTGTGCTTCCCAGATTGAATGCTTCTCTCCTCACTTTGGAAAAGTTCATTTTCCAGTAAGCCCTGGTTTTTTTTTTCGTAGGTTTCCTAGCTATGTAGAGTCCTTAGTATGACCCTACATGGATTTAAAGTAAAACTGCAATAAAGTGCTTGGTGACAATGTGACTACAGACATGTTGCCAACAGCCATTAGCTTCAAAACTCTCTGTAACTCCTGGTCGCTGGCTTCACAATCCATTCCTCCTGCAAAAACCATGTCCCCTTGTTTGGATGTGATAGAAGTTTTGGACCCCACTCACAGCAATATGGCGGTGCTATAATATCATTCCATGACTTAGTTCTGTGGTTAATATGGACATCGACAAACAAGTGATGTTAAGAAGCTATTCTGATGCCAGGAACACATTTAGAGCGATAGAGCGAAGCTTGTCTTGAAAATGATTATATTTTAACGAAGGTGAGATCAGGGCAGAAGTATGTGAGCAAAGAGAATTGCCGGCACTAGCCAGGCTCTCTCGAAGCCCGTAAGAGATCCAAAGAGCTCGGAGCCGGGAAAATTGGCTGCAAGAGAGGCTGGTCTCCATCTAAATCTGCTCTGAAGAGACAGGCTGAGAGGCGGGAAAATGCACCTCCTAGGAAAAGGAAAGGAATAAGCAGAGGCAAAAGGGGAAGAATTCAGGTTCTATATTTTATTGAGGCAATATTTGCCCCAGTGGGTATGATGAAAGATCAGGAATGTGTGAAAGTCCTCTAAAGTGTTCTTTTCTTTCCTTATTATCTTTATCAATACATTTATTAATATGCATATGTATGTATATATGATGCATTTGTATGTATGTGTGTATATCTGCATTTGCACACATTCATGTGTGCATGTGTGTATGTATGTATGTGTGTCTATGTGCTTGTATATATATGTATGAGGACACTTGCTCTGGGTCTCATTCTCCCAGCGCTGGGCTGGTATCGGAGGCTGTAAAGTTGTCTAACTGAAGCAATACCATATTGGAGAAATACGCTCCTTAGATGGACTTCATTTGCCTACACACATTTTTTTTCTTTGAGGTTAATCCAAGATTTTTTTTTTATATTTTTGAAGGACTAAAATAGCAATGTGTTAAATTAGAAAAACGTGAACACAAAGCTAGATGCTGCGTTTAATATAGGACGTTAATGTTTCCTCCTCTGAAGAATTAAGAAGAAAAGAAAATAATATCAAGAAGGGGAAAAATTGATCACACCCAGCTCAAGGAGGCGTCTTTCACTTACAACGCTTGGCTTTGTGTGTGTGTGTGTGTTATAATTAAAGCACACATTGGTCAGATGCAGGTTCTCGTTCAATGAGATACCAGCTGTGTCAGAATTACACAAGGACACACATTTAGAATAAAATCTCCCAAGGGGCTGGCGTTTCTTTGTTGGGCTATGGTGGCAGAGTGGCACTTTCTCTAAGTGCATTGAGAATTTTGTTCGTGTTGCTTTTTCCTCCTCCCAATGTGATCAGGAGCTAGACTTTCCAGAAGCATCTACTGCATGGGCTCTGCCTTTGAAGAGAAGCTATAAAACAGTAGAGTTTGAGACAGCCTAATAGTTTTCCAACATCATTAGGTCTATAGACATCCATTAAAGGCCACCTAAGTGGCACAGGCTCCAGCATACTCCTAAGCAGAGTTCCTGCCTGTCCTGTCTCCTGTGTGGTATTCGCTAAGAGAAGGCAGGCATCTGCTTGCAGTGCATGCACCCCAATACACTGCCGTGTATTTGGGTCTGAACAGTGTGAGTTCCCAAAGAAAGAACAGGTGTGTTGACCTAAGGCGTCACATAAAAATAATTAAATGCGTCTGAGACTTATGGCTGCACATCCCTTAGGCTCAGAGCTGCAGAGTGTACTAGAGAGTTCCTTACTGGTTTCCAACAGGCTCTCTGCTTACTTTCCTGATCATTCCATCCTAGGTCCTGGGATTCTGAGTGTTTATGCTTCATGCTTCTTCTGTCTCTTCCCTCTACCAGCATCTCTCTCGTCGTAGGTGATTCCACCTCCTGTCTGTGAAAACTGCTCTCTTTGCACAGGCACGACAAGACCAGGCTCCAAAGACCTCCACCATCCAGCCTCCCTTAGTCCAACTTCTTCCTTTTAGTACCACCCAGAGAGTGGCCAGCGTATGGCCTTGGGGAATGACTCCATTCAGAGACGCAAACCCTGTTTCTACTTAGTCCGCACTGTTGTTACTTCTCTTCTCTAATCCTGCCTTCTCATTTGTGGGCAGCAATGACAATTGACCATACAAGACTATTGCATGGATGACATGACCATAATTCATAAAACTTAAGATGCCATTCGTTACAAAATGTACTGTTATTTTATCTGCCATCAGAGAAGAAGAAATGCTGCCAAGGTCCTAGGATATGCCATTGATAGCCAGATTTCAGAGCTGGTAGAATGTGAAAAGTGGGGTGTCTTAACATCAACAAAATAGGATTTAAGAGGATATTGCATACAAGGAGTTTAACAAGGTAACCTGATTTGTTATAGGATAGATCAGCTGTTTGTGAAAGTGGTTAAAGATATCTTATTCATCCTAGCATAGGGAGAATTAAGCAACGTATCAAACTCTGCTTGGTTATATGTGAGAGAAATTTACGGAAGAATTTCTCATTACATTGCAACAGGAGGAAAGTCTGGCAGAAAGGCAGGCTGTTGATGGAAGGTGACAATGTCTTACTCAGGTGGATGGCCTCCACATGGGGTTGTGAGAGCAAAGACTTACCTAAGATTTTTTTTTTTTTTAAAGCATGATGAGGATCTTAAAATGCTTATTCCACTTAGTTTTTCCACTTGTTTTTCGTAATTATCAAATGGCTGTGGCACGTAGGATTTTAGGAAACTGAAGACCCATTTGGCAACCTGGTTCTCCAGAGGTCTGGTTCTGGCATCTTCCTAATTTTTGAAAATCTCTGTGCCCTCTGTCGGCTCCAGCGTGAGACAGCTGACCAGGCTTTAACCCTTTGCACTAGGATGTCGAGTGTGACTCAACATGGTTAGCAGAAATTATAGAGATTAAAATTACTGTTTCAATGTATCAATAATTTGAAATATAAAAAAATCCAAATAAATAATTTTGTATGAAAAGAAACTCCAGTTTTTATTCTACTGCCGCGCTTTGTAAAATCTAGGGTATTTAAAAAAATTAAATCCCGAGTAGAATAAAGGAATCGAGAAAAAAGCAAGCGAGTGCAAAGGGTTAAGATTTTCTCAGTTTCAACACTTCACCACTCCCAGATTTTCAAAAAAGCATAAGTATGATGGATTCCCTGTATTAACTACCTAGTATTTTTATGAACTGTAGATATTGTAAATTAGAAGCAAAACTGGGCCCTTCTTTTCTGACCCTTTTGGGGGAAATACAAGAGTCTTGCAAAACAGCCATCTGTTACAGAAAGGCATCAGCTTTCTGAAATATTGTGCTGAAAATGTCAGTGTGCATTCAACTTTGTTGTTTTCCTTTTTTAGTTTTTAGTCTAAGATTATAGATCCTTCGTCGTACTCTAGTTACTTGAAAGTAGATGCATATTTTATTCTCACATTATGAAATAGAATCTGGTTGGGTCCTCCCCTTATTTCCAGAACTCTAGGTCAGTCAATTTTTATCCCATGACCAAAATCCAAAGGAATGGTCCTCATACGGTACTGGGGTATTCAGTATTCAGATGGAATAATAAACACTGTAGTATTAACACAACAGTCCCTTTTGTTTGGGGCAATTTGCTCAGAATTATGTATTTCTCCTAAGTTCTTAAAAAATGGCCTTGGTAGGCTGCCACTGGCCACATGGGAAGATCCCAACTTTCCTGGAGCTGCAGAGAAAAAAACACCCCCACACACTGGCAAACACCAGTCTAAAGTTCAGGCTTTTTTATAGTAACACAGAGGCAGGCATATTAAATCATCATGCCACATTTCTGCCAGGTTTTGACTTTTTAAAAATTCTCGGTTATAAAGCAACCCAAGCTATTCCCAAGCCCTGCGGCTGGCTGAAGTTTCTGAAAGAATAATCTATACATGTTACCTAAGGCATCTCCTGACACCCTGGGCAGCTGGGCAGGTAGGTAGGTAGGTAGGTAGGTGAGATTGCCAGGCTGCGAAAGAGGGAAGACAGTCAGCAGCAAAGCAGGGACATTGTGATTCAAGGCCAAGCAGAGTCTGTCCCAGAGCCGGCGTTAGAGAACTCATGTGTTCCTGGTTAGGAGCCGCTGTTCGGCAGTCCTTTCTGGTTTTAATCCGACTGGGGTAGATTCTCTCTCCCCTTTGAAGTCTCAGGGATGCTGGGAAGGGAGGATCCTGTGCTTCAGCCTTTGCCATTCAAACTTGCACCAAAGGGATGATGAAATGTGCCTGTAGCTAAGTCAAGTGGCGGAACAAAGAGATGCTGTTGGTCAGTAGCTTGGTTTTCTTCCGAAGGACAGCAATGAACTTCAGTGATCCTTCTTGCTGAAGCATTCACAGGTCTCTGGAAAACGACCTTTCAGCTTCTTCCTTCTGCCTAATTGTTAAAATACACTACATTGGCTTGTGCGTGTGTGTGTGTGTGTAATTTTGTTCATTAATTTGTTTCCTTTTCCTGAGCTGTACTGAATTCAAGGTGTCCCACAGCCTTCGTTTAGCCAGAATCATTTTGGGGCATGTTTTCGGATTGCTCTGTCTTTTCAGAATGTCGGCTATATTTCACCCCTTTTGAAATGTTTACCCTGAAACTTCCTCATTTTCAGACTCTTTCCCTTCTAATGAACAAATGCAACTGAGGGCTTGCTTTCAATATTCTTAATCGCCTTTCTCATTTTTGCGTATTTTTGTACATTACTAACTTTGAGGGGAATTTTAAGATATGAAGAAAGGATGTAGGCCTCCCTCTCTTATCTCTAGTGTTTGTGAGGGTGATTGTTCCCCCTGACTCGATCTCAATTAACTTTGATTTTTTTTTTTTTTTTCTGTAGAAAACCATGTGCTGAAATAATGCTTTGCCAGATGTGAGAGTAGATTCCTCCCCCTCCAAACACACACTTAAGCCTCACTTTAGTTCTGATATTTTGGTCCATTTTTTATCTGGTCTTACATTACATTTATTTGGTCATTGGCTTTGTTTGCAAGAATATCTTCCTTTATCTTGAGGATACACTAGTATTTTGAAGTTAGTGCTTGTTTGCTGTTGTTAAAGCCATTTTATTTTAGTTTGTAATTTAAAATGTAGCCCGTTCCTTATAGATAGCCTGTTTTTTGCCAGTTTCTGACATAAATTGCACATTTGTCCATGTTTCTTGTCATCGGTGGGCCAAAGCTAACATTACATAGTATGTTATTCCCCTCCGAGCTGTGTTGGAGTCTGTAGGCCGGGGAAGGAGAAAGGGAGTCACCATCGGTCTTGTTTCCTGTGCTGAGTGTGTAAAACTTTTCTACCCAGTGCTGCTATGGGGAGGGAGGATCTGTTTTGCAAAACTTACTTAAGCTGTGATTTTTGTCTTTATTAATTAGCACGACTACACTAAGTCTATGTTGCCGATTTCACTTTTAAACCCACATCTGAGTTTAGAGTCCTTAGAATCATTCACTCAGTTGTGCTCAGAAGAGATAGCTGTGTGGCTCAGGTTCTCTGACATCTGGGATGCCCGTTTCTATACTGTCAAAGGCAACTTCTCTGTTGCTGCCTCGTGTTACTTTTGTTCGTTAATGTGTTTGATTTTGCTGTATGTGTAAGATGCTCGCCTGCCTCATGCCTGTTTCTGGCTCTCTGGCTGGCCCCGCTCACCCTTTCATACATTTTGTGTTACTGTTTCAGCTCCAGGCTTCATCCTTCCTGGGGTGTCCCGGCTATCATTCCAGGGACTCTAAAGAAGTTGGGGCAGGGGCTACATATGCACAGGCACCTACCTGGCCACCACTCTGAGCCAAGACCTTGAGTTTGTTCCTTTAGTCTCTTCCTACTTGTGGATTCATAGCACAGAGCATCGGGCTAAGAAGTGGGTGCACTTGGGGAGCTGGGGAAAAAGTTGGTCCTTGGATGGGTGTGGGACAGAGGGGCAGCATCCACATGGGGTGGGAGGCGTGATTGTTGCCCAAAGATTACTGGGTAGGGAGGAGTCTCCAGCTCAGAAAGGATGCTTCATACATGGTGCTAGTACCGATGGAGAGTGTTCTTATTTGTTTAAAGGTCAACTCAAAGAACAAGGAGGGAGTGCTAATGCAAACACATGTCCCAAACCAAAACGTGTTAGAAGGGCATCGTAGGGCCGTAGGAGCAAGAGAGAGCAGATGATAAAACACAAGTCATTTTCACCATGCATTCCCTGTGTGATCTTGGCCAGCTGATTCAAGCTTAGGTCTAGACCTTTCTGGGTCTCAGATTTCTCATTTGGTGTTGAGGAGTTTGGACTAGAAGATCTCTATACCCCCTGGCTCTACAGTTCTATTGTTTAAAAAAGTTGTGGCACAATAAGCATTTGCTTCTCAGTAGTTGATACCAATACTGAGGGTGCCACAGGACTGACATAAACATGAGTTATCACGTGGATTTTTATTTTCTGCTATAGAAATCAAAATTGGATTTTCTCACAGTCGCTCTGCGTAGTAGCTGTACAACGCATCATTTAAGCAGTTGAGTTTTCCCAATCAAATTTGCCTTTGCTGATTTGGCTGTAGACTATAAACATTAGTCTTAGGCTGACCACTTGTTTGAATTGAGACCACAGAACAATGATCCAACAATGACAAATCTCTATTTCTTCTCACCAAATCATGCAAGCGAGCAAAGATATTAATAGAAACTAACGGGGTAGGGGGGAAGAGCTAGTCAGTGATCCAGATATTTTAAACATCCTAGTATTTGGAGGCATCTGGATAATTCATAGCTCTCTTTGTTGTTGTTGTTCATTTATCATCCGGAAGCACTGCTCAAAACTCTATTTCAGCTGATAACTTAGAGTGGAAACCTTCGTGTCTTTGTTTGGTTGTCCTTGGTGCTCCATCTTTTCCTCTCTCTTCTTCTAAGTACCTCTTCTTCAAAATCCCCTGGGAATGTGGCAGTTTTGCCAGATGCTTAGGTGCTAGTCTTCACATTTCTTTTTTTAATCTTCATGGCCGTTCTGTACCCTGTCTGCTCGAATTATAGATTGCATTTGTCAAATAATGACACATGCAATTGGATGTCTTTTAAGACCTTTGAAATTCAACTTCCTTGAATTGAGATTAAAGTGGGTATTATCTGCCCTGCCACAGTCAAGCCCGGGATGCTTTGAGCCCTGCATAAAAGTTTTCCCAGGCTGGCACTTCGGACTTGCACAGTCTGGAGGAAAGAGAACAAGGTGCTTTTTTTTTTCTTCCGGATGGTAGAAATGGATACCTAAAAACTACCTAAAATGCAGTCCCCGTTAGAAAGAACTCTGAAGTCAACAGCTTTTGGAAACGTGACTGTCTACTGTAGAGTGTCCTGAATATGTGTTTCTTTGGGCGTTCAGGAAGCATTATCAGTTGTGAGTGAGGACCAGTCGTTGTTTGAGTGTGCCTACGGGACGCCACACCTGGCTAAGACGGAGATGACCGCGTCCTCCTCCGGCGACTATGGACAGACTTCCAAGATGAGCCCTCGCGTCCCTCAGCAGGACTGGCTGTCTCAACCCCCAGCCAGGGTCACCATCAAAATGGAATGTAACCCTAGCCAGGTGAACGGCTCAAGGTAAGGAGACTGCTGACCTCCCGTTGCTTTCCCCTCCCTTCAAACAGCAAAGTGGAAGTTACGCTTCTGCCAAGATCGTTTCAGAATGCAAAACCATCGGGCGGTAACATTGGGCAATGCTGAGAAAAATGTGTTTTCCAGTGGTTTGTGTTGAGGACAGAGGTTGTAAAACCAGTAGTATATTTACCAAGAACTCTCTTTGAAGATGTGGTGTTCGATTCTATTTCCCAGGCATGCGGGCTCTGTGGGAGGGGGGGCTTTGCCCACATATGGCCAAATTCATCTCTGAGGTTTTATTGCCTGGAAAATAATGATGTCTTGTGTTTTTATGAAAGGAGCGTGTCAGCTAGTGGCCACGCAGTGCAGCGTAGGTCCAAGCTGTTTAAATTTGCTAATGAATCTACTTCGTCTACCTGCCACCCCCACCCCACTCTTCAATCCCAGCTGTCCTCTTCTGTTAGCTGGCTTTTCCTCATCTTAACTGGCACTTGAAGTCCATCCCCAGTGTCTCCCATGATTCTAAGCTTTCCTGCAAGTGCACAGATAATGTGTATGTAATAATAAAGCTGTCACATATAATGTGTTAATCAAATGCAGAAATGTCCCTGGCACTCAAAAAAATTGCATTAGATATAATTTTGAAAAGTAAAATTTATTTCAGTTATGATATAATACCTTACATATATATATATATATATATATATATATATATATATATTCAGGAAGAATATGAAACCTTCAGACAAAGAAAGGGTAATTTCTTTTAAATGTTGCATACTCCACAGCAGGGGTCCTCAGACTTTTTAAACAGGGGGCCAGTTCACTGTCCCTCAGACCGTTGGAGGGGAGTGCGGCGCACATTCCACACATGCGCACCGCGGGCCTGGGACGAGTCGGCTGCTAAGCAGGACAGGCAGCAGCGGCAAAAACACTCGGCGGGCCGGATGAATGTCCTCAGCAGGCCACATGTGACCCGCGGGCTGTAGTTTGAGGACACCTGCTCTACAGTCATAAGAACAGCTCACATTTTCTGGTACTTTACCGTGTACAAAGCCCTTTTATGTCCAATAGTCCCTCAACCCACCAAGCAGCCCCCCTAAGGAGTGATTGTCCCCACTTGACGGACGAGGAAGCCTATGATCGGGTACTTTCTGTCTCACCCAAAATCACCACTTAAAGGGAATCAGAATTTGGATTCCAACCAGGAGTGTTTGACTCCACCCCAGGGGCACTTTCCACTATGTTGCGGCTATAATAGGGCCTTTTTGTTACGTATATGTTTTAATGTTAAGCATGTTTATTGTAAGTGTCATATTTTATAAGTGCTGGAAACCATGGCGTCAACTCCTAGGATGGCATTAACGAAGGTGCCAAGTCACAGTGCCTTAGAGGAACATCAACAGTGAGGCTGGAGGTGCCAAAGGGGGAGATGGGAGACGCCAGAACTTTCCTTGACTCTGAGGAGTCAGTTTGCTTCTGTGCATCTGCTGCTGCTTGCAAAGGGAGAAGTCAGCTGCTGCTTGCAAAGGGAGACAGCTCCGACGTTGAGCTTTGCTGCCACACAGGTCCCGTAAGTGGAATTCTTGGGTCTCATCAAGAGATCAATTTCTGCAATTCTGAAAGGCCCCTGGCAGGAAATGCAGTCATAGCGTCCACAACACCAAAGTTGTGGGCAGTTAATATTTTACCCACAAATCCCACCCGTTGGATAGAATGTTTCTGCTGGTCCTGGACTGTATGTGTTTCTGAGACTGAGAAGAATGCAGAGTAATCACGTTCTAAAGTATGCAACACTCTTTCTGTAGAAGAGAGGTTGGTGGAACTCAGCCTGGAAACACTGAATGGATTCTGTTTTGGGAGGAGTCTCGTGACCCCATACAGTCAGCGCGGTGACGGTGGAGACACGAGTTTCTAAGGCTTCTTTTCTGCAGAGGCTAATGTGTACCTGCAGGTGCTACACCTGCCTGGGCCATAAGAGAGAGAGATTGTGTGGGGGGAACCTCGGGCAGAGGGGCACTGAGATGATCTCCAGCAGACAACGAGCGGAGTGAACCCGGCCCCCGCCTTGTTTGCAGAGTGTGGCCTGGGGCCAGCCCTGGGAATGTCTGTCTGGATTTAGCAAGGCTCAAAAGGGAAGACTAAGTGAGGAGGTGAGAACAGTGTTGCAGAAACAAAAGTTTCTCTTGTCCTCACTGCTCTACTCCTGAATTAAAAAATAAAGTAAAACAAGTATTCTGTTTGTAGAGAAGTGCCAACACCATTTTCCTTCCCATGATATTAATAGTTGATGTCCCCATCCCTGCCTGGCTGGGTGTGGGCGACCTTTCCGGCCTGCAGTGGTTGCCCCAGGGACTCAGGACAGGGGTTCAGAGTAACCCTGAGCCCCGACTGAGGGGCTTCAGTCCCCAGGAAAGACAGGCGGGTGGCTTCCCCCAGGCCCCTTGCCCCGGTGGACCCGACAAAGCCCTTGGGTGGTTTGTCTCTCAGGCAGGTGAAAAGACAGGTGCTAGCCCCATGATCTCTTTCTCAGAAAGAGAAACCATGGGAACCTTAAGAGCGTCCCCTCTCAGGCTCGCAGAATCCTGGCATTGCTCGGAAGGCTGCTGTCACGGACCTTAAATGCAGTTCCAGCTTTCCAAGGCCAACGGTGACGTGGTTTCGGTGTGTGGCTACTGAGGGAAGTCAGTCATCCTGTCCTCTATGTCCTCCTGACAATACCGATGTCAACCAGTCACCAAGCATCATTGTCTCCCACCCTTAAGAATGTTCTGGGAGGAGACCGGGGACGTCAGGTATTCATTCTCTTTGTAAAAGAGATAAACACAGAGATAAATATAGCTCATTTCCGTCCCCTAGAGCGTGGTGTGTTTGGTGAAACTGCGTGTGTGGCCTGGCCTGGTATGTCACTTGGGGCTTTCCAGAGAAATAGAATGTATAGGGTAGGTATTTTCATATCATAAGAGACTCATTTGACGAAATTGAGTCCTACAGTTGTGAGTCTGGCAGGTCTGAGATCTGCAGGGAAGGCTGGCAAGCTACCGAGTTCCCCTGAAAATAAGGCCTACCCATAAAATAAGCCCCAGCAGGATTTCTAAGCATTTGCGCAATAGAAGCCCTACCCCGAAGATAAGCCCTAGTGATGGGTGTGGCTACGCAGTGTGTCTGCACAACCAGTGTTTTTCGTCGCAGAGCGGTAAAGAAGACGAGCAGCCCTTCTCATCTGCCCCGTGAGAGCTCTATTGCTCGACATGAGAGACTGGGGCCGATGGTTCTAAAGGAAATAGAGTGGAAA
>VSMD01084066.1:0-14684 GCA_008750895.1 Mirza zaza | reverse complement strand
CCCCCCCCCCCCCCCCCCCCGTTGCCCGGGCTAGAGTGCTGTGGCGTCAGCCTAGCTCACAGCAACCTCGAACTCCTGGGCTCAAGCGATCCTCCTGCCTAGGCCTCCCGATTAGCTAGAACTAAGGTTCAAACCACCCTGCCCAGCTAATTTTTTTCTATTTTTATTAGAGACAGGGTCTTGCTCTTGCACAGGCTGGTCTCGAACTCCTGACCTCAAGCGATCCTCCCACCTCAGCCTCCCAGAAGGGGAACTCTTCTTCATTTGATGGTGGAGTTTAGAAAACTCCATTCTGTCTTACAGAGATTCTGTCTATTCTTGGAGTCGTCTTTATTTATGGAAAGGCATAAATTTTTGAACGCTAAAGCAAGAAAGACTGCTTTGATTTTTTCTTTCATCTCTATCACACCCCATCCCGGAGGACACAGACAGCAAAAAAGGCAGCACCTTGAATGAAGGAGGGGGTGATAGGTGTGAGGAGGATGAGTTGAGGGGAGGGTGGTATCCTACATTAAGAAAGCAATATTGTTAAACATGCCCCAAAATAGTAGCCCACCACACATAAAGACTCAAGTTTTTTTCTAGCTTTATTGAAGTATAGTTGACAAATTAAAACTATATACATTTACAGGATACAATGTGATGTTTGATATATGTATACATTGTAAAATGATTACCACAATCAAGCTAATTAACATATCCATCACCTCACGTAGTTATTTTTGTGTGTGGTGTGAACATTTAAGATCTACTCTTTTAGCAATTTTCAAGTACACACCATCATTGACTGTAGTCATTATGCTATACAATAGATCTTCAGAACGCAACACGTTTGTAATGGTACGTGAATGAATGAGCATCTATACTCACCATGGAGAAGAGCAATCTTGCACTGTCTCCCAGTTCCAACTCACCTGCAATGCTGTGTGTACCTGACAGCTAAGAGCACCAGAGAAGGGGTCGTCTGGAGAGTCATCTTGTGCTGAAACCAGAAGCCACAGGTCACCCTCCTTGGATATAAACAAATCTGGAAACAGCTTTAACTCTCAGTCCAGAAGTTGTTCATGCCAGCCAGGATCGCTAGAATATCATCTGAAGCTGGGTTGGGGGATGGAAGGCCCAATCTCTTCATTCTGAGGGTATATTTCTAGGTTAAGGTGAGGCAGCAGGTCCAAGGTCAGAAAAGTTCAGACCAGTGCATTGGGACTGCATGGGCTGCCTGGTCAGGCTCCTTTAGGCCTGGCTCCTTGGCCTCTATTGTGCCCTTGCCTCTTGTGACAGATACTGTGGGCCCCTCCTTGCCATGAGTTCCACACAGTGAAGCTTCCTCGGCTCTGCCCCCACAGCAAGACCAGCAGAGGACTCTGGGATGGGTACAGAACTGCAGAGGAGGAAAAAGGGGTCTTAGGCCAAGAAATGGCTGTGGTTGCCATAAGAAGACTCACTGACAGTCCTCCAAAGCCTCAACCCTCTGGCCACAGAATCTTGAAAGGGGCGTGGAGAGCACTCAGGGGACACCAACGAGTTCACAGCTTCCTTCCCCCAGGCAGGGAGGGGCCTTCACCCTGCCTGGATTCCAAGTATCTCCACTGAGCACACATGTACCAAGCACGTGCTGTGAGTAGAGGGAGGAAAGTGATACCACTCACTCATGAATCCACCCAGCAAATATTTACTGGGCACCTACGAGTTCCCACTTTCACATAGCTTACCTTCTAGTGGGCAAGACAGAGAACAAACACATCAACAAATAAATGATTTCATTTCAGGCAGTGACACTTGCTACTTGAGAAAACAAGCCGGGGCAGGGGTTGGAGAGTGATGTGGGGGAGGGAGCTGCTACTTTAGGTAGAGTGGAAAGCCCCCTCTGAGGTGGTGACAATAGAGCAGAGGTCTGCAAGGTGAAAAATGGAGAGCCGTGAGCAGGTGGGAAAAGAACATTCCATGAAGAGGGAACAACAGAGAGAGGCAGGACCAGGCCAAACAGGTTCAAAGAGAGCCTGAAGGCCAGCATGGCTGGGGCAAAAGCAAGTAGGGCAAGAGGGCTGGCAGAGGTGAAGAGGGAGGAATGACCAGATCACACAGGGCCCTGCAGCCCATGCAAGGACTGGGTTCCATTTTAAGCGTGATGTGGAGTTGTTATATGAATAGGGGAAGGACGAGACCTGAGACTTGATGTCCTTTTTTTTTAAGAGGCTAAGTCTTACTCAGTCACCCAGGCTGGAGTAAAGAGGCACAATCACAGCTCGCTGCAGCCTTGAACCTCAAGGCTGGGGTCCTGGGCTCAAGTGATCCTCCTGATATAGCCACATCAAAGAATCGGGGTCTCACCATGTTGCCCAGGCTGGTCTCCAACTCATGGCATCAAGCCATCCTCTCCCCTCAGCCTCCTAAGTAGCTAGGATAACAGGTAGCACCACCATGCCCAGGTAATTTTTAAATTTTTATTGTAAAGGTGGGGTCTCACTATGTTGCCCAGGCAGGTCTCAAACTCCTGGCCTCAAGTGATCCTCCCTCCTCAGCCTCCCAGAGTGCTGGAATTACAGGCATGAGCCACTGCACCCAGCCCTGATTTACATTTTTTAAAGACCAGCAAGCAGTTGTACGAAAAATAGACCCAAAGGGGGAGGAGCTTAAGCAGTAAGATCAGTCAAGAAAGCTACAGCTGGCTTGGATTTGGGTGGCAGCAATGGATAGTGAAAAGCTGTCGAAATCCTGGGTTCAATCTTGGGAAGTGAGAAGAGAGGAGTCAAGGACAACTCCAGTCTTTGGGGCTGAACAACTGGGTGAACAGTGATGCCTTTGACTCAGAAAGTTGTATGCAGGAGCAGGGATGGAAGGGGGTCTATTAATTGTGCTGTGTCAAGTAGGCAGCTAGATATAAGAACCTGAACCTCTGGGGGTGGGTTGGGATTAGAGGCAGACTAGGGAGTAGTCAGCTAGAGGTGGATGAGATGAATAGGAAGAGAGTAGAGAGGGGGAAGAGGTGTGTGACTTGAAACCTGGGACGTGCCACTGTGATGAGGTCAGGAAGAGAAGATACAAGGACAACCAAGTGGGAAGCCAGTAAAGGAAGTGCTTCAAGAGGAGCACATCAAAAGCTGCTAGTAGATTAAAAGTAAGATGAGAACTGAGAATTAACCATTGGCTAGCAAAGATGGAGACAGTGGTGACCTTTCAGTGAAGTGCTAGGGTGCTAGTCTCACTCCAGTGCACTGAGGAGAAATGAAAGATAAAGAAGTTAAGTGAAGAGGATGAGAGAATCCCTGCAGGAAACAGAGAGCGCCCTCGGCTGGGACGTTTTAAGAGACATTTTAATGAAAGTATAGTCATGCACTGCTTAAGACAGGGGCATGTTCTGAGAAACGCATTGTTAGGCAATTTGGTGGTTGTGTGAACATCACAGAGTGGACTGTTCCACTGACGGAGGTAGGGTGGAGTTAAGGATGCTAAAGGGAAAGTTGAGGCCCCCAGGGAATAGCAATAGTGGGAATCCGTTAAAACCCCGATTCCCTAATTGTATTAACTGAAGCCAGGTAACAAGCCACGGAGGAGGAGGCACATGTAGCAGGAGTTGTAGTTGTCAAGGGAAGTGGCCCCTCAAACATACAGCAAAGTAGGGAAAATGCAGGAAGGGCGGCCTGGGCTGAACTCAGTTGGAAGCCAGCAGGCAAGGGAACCTGGTGGTAGAGCCCACAGAAGCCAATCTCCAGGGCAGAGACAGGTGAATGGATAGGGATGTAGGAGAGCAGGACAAATGGAAACAAAATCAGTGCACAGCTGTAGTGGGTTGTGGGTAGAGACAGAAGGTACTGGCGCCTCCAACACAGATCACAAATGAAGAGGGCACAGAAATGGTTAAGAGAACAAGCGTTGACATCAAACCCCAACATCACCACTCTTTTACCATGAACACAGTGATTTAATACTCCTGGGCATTGTGAGAATTAAATGAGTTCATGGATATAAGGATCTTGGGCTCAATAAATTGTAGCTATCATTATGTGCTATACAGACACAGCCATTACTTTATTTTGAAGTAGCTTTGAAGCATTATGTTTAAGAACCATGGCAATTGAACGTCATGATGTATAGTACTAAGAAAAAAAGAATCATGGTGATTTATTGTAGGTTCAGTGGGAGGACAAGTCTTGCCTTCAGGATCTCACAGCAGTGTTTTTTCTCTTATTTTACTACTACAACCTGTGGCTATGGCGTGCTGTTGCCACCTGGTGGCAGCATGCCCCAATCACAGATTCCATTGTTTGGAGAAATGACTCCTTTAAACAGATGATGGACAGAAACACAACCAGACATTATGTACCTCCTGATGGACGTGCACAAAAATTCAAACCTAACTCCCATTAAGGCTGGATCCAACTACCAATATATACGAAATACGGGAGAGAAAGAGACATGCTAAACAATATCATGAGGATGAGAGCAACAAAATCTAGAGTATGGAAAAGTCTACAAGACAAACACCTAGTTTCTTTGGGAAAAAAAAAAAGCAAGGGAAAGAAAGAAGTGGAAGGAGACTCTTCAGATTAAAAAAGACTGAAGAGGCTGAGCGTGGTGGCTCACACCTGTAATCCTAGCACTCTGGGAGGCTGAGGCGGGCGGATTGCTCGAGGTCAGGAGTTCAAAACCAGCCTGAGCAAGGGCGAGACCCCCGTCTCTACTATAAATAGAAAGAAATTAATTGGCCAACTAATATATATAGAAAAAATTTGCCGGGCATGGTGGCGCATGCCTGTAGTCCCAGCTACTCGGAGGCTGAGGCAGGAGGATTGCTTGAGCCCAGGAGTTTGAGGTTGCTGTGAGCTAGGCTGACGACAGGGCACTCACTCTAGCCTGGGCAACAAAGCGAGACTCTGTCTCAAAAAAAAAAAAAGACTGAAGAGGCAAATTAACAAATCACAATAAAAAAGCATTTATGGGACAATCAGGGAACAGTGAATGCTGTCTAGATATTGGATAATATTACAGAATCATTGTTAAATTTTTGGCAGGGGTGCTGATGGTATTGTGGTTATATTTTTCAAAAGAAGTACTTTGAAGTCTTTTTAAAAGAGATACATAATGACATACAGGTATAATGATAGGACATCTGAGATTTACTTCAAAATAATGTAAAAGGTAGGGGGAAATGGAAGAGGAGGTGAAAACAAAATTGGCCATTCATTAATAATTGTTGACGCTGAGCTGTGATTCCCGGAAGTTCACTGTCTCCTTGCTACTCCAAACGTCAGCAGACCAGCAGCATGAGAGTTACCCGAGAGCTTGTTGGAAATGCAGAGTCCCAGACCCCTGCCCAGACCTATTGTATCAAAAACTGTAGTTTAAAAAGATCCCTGGGTGATTTATAGGCACACTAAACCTTGAGAAGCCCCAAATTATATTCTTCTTTCTACTTTTTGTGTATGTTTGAAATTCCCACAGCAAAAAATATAAAAACTAAGAAATTATAACAGTTGATAATATATATTAAATATTACATAAAGAGTACTCATCAAATATTAGTTGGGGTGAGTTAGACACTGCCCACATATAAAATATTTCTAATTCCTATCACTAATAATTGTATCATAATTGCAGTGTGTGATGGCCAAAAATACAGTCCATATCAGCATATTTAATCTTTGCAAAAAGCCCCTAAAATTACCATCATTATAGATTTCAGGGATAGTAAACTAAAGTTTAGAGAGGTCAAATGATTCATCCAAGATCCCACAGTCTTTGAGTGGAAAAACTAGAGCTCAAAATCAGGACTTTTAATTCCAAAACTCATCTCTTTATACTACTACACCATATTTTAGGAATTGAAATGTGTCTGAGGTATTTGTGGTTTGTTTTTATATAATTTGGTTTTAGTCTTTATATGTCTATAAAAAATTTTCTTCTTCTAACGCAGCATATTAGACTACAGTTTCTTTTGCTCCCCCTTTGGCTCTACTGACCTTCTGCTGGGAAAATAATGCAGCTCTGGCTTTAAATCTTACCTAATTCCAGAGAAATTGATCTCAACCCTTGATTTACCTCATTCACACAATCTTGAAAGTTTACAACTAAAATGACTGAGGCATGGGAATGGTGTCAGTTCCTCATGAATTTGTTTGTACATTGAAACACCTGGGGAACTTTTACTATTCCTGATGGCAGGTCACATCCCAGACCAATTAAACTTGAATCTCTGAGGAAGAGACCCAGCCATAGATATATTTATAAAGTTCCCTAGGCAGGCTGGACACAGTGGTTCACTCCTGTAATCCTAGCACTCTGGGAGTCTGAGGCAGGAGGATTGCTTGAGCTCAAGATCAGCCTGAGCAAGATTGTTCAGGAGTTCAAGATCAGCCTGAGCAAGACCAAGACCCTGTTTCTACTAAAAATAGAAAAAAATATCTGGGCAACTAAAACAATAGAACAAATTAGCTGGACATGCTGGTGCGTGCCTATAGTCCCAGCTAATCAGGAGGCTGAGGCAGGAGGATCACTTGAGTCCAGGAGTCTGAGGTTGTAGTGAGCTATGATGATGCCACTGCATTCTCGCTGGGGCAACAGAGTAAGACTCTGTCTCAATAAATAAATAAATAAGTTTTCTAGGCAATCCAATGTGCAGCCTAGTTTGAGAGTCAGTCGTCTAATGATTCTCAGGGGAAGCGATGCTACTACCTAGGGAATATTTTGGAAATTAGTAGGGGAATTTTGATTGTCAAAATATTAAGAATGGCTAAAATTAAAAATAGTGACAACAGTAAGTGCTGGTGAAGATGCAGAGAAACTGAATCACTCGTCCTTTGCTGGTTAGATTGTAACATGGTACAGCTGCTATGAAAAATAGTTGGGCAGTTTATTTTAAAACCAAAAAGGGCTTACCATATGACCCAACAATTTCACTATTGGGCATTTATCTCAGAGAAATAATTGTTTTTCACACAGAAACTTGTACATCATGTTCATAGCAGCTCTATTCGTAATAGCTGAAAACTGGAAACTAAATGTCTTTCAATAGATGAATGGTCGAACTGTGGTACATCCAGACATAGAATACTACTCCACAACAAAAAAGAATGAAACATTGATATACACAACTTGGATGAACCTCGAGGGAATTACATTGCATGAAAAAAAGTTAATCTCAAAAGGATACATAATATATGATTCCATTTATTAAACATTCATGAAATTACATAGAGATGGGGAACAGATTAGTGGTTGCCAGAAGTTAGGGATGAGGGGGAGGGATGGGATGTTACTATAAAGGGGTTACATAAGGGAGCCTTGTGGTGATGATACAGTGATATATCTTGGTTGTGGTGATAATTACACAAAACTACAAATGTGATAATATTATATAGAGCTACACACACACATACACTAATGAGTGCAAGTATAACTGGTGAAGTCTGAATAAGCTCTGTGGATTGCACCAATGCTGATTTCCTGGTTTTGATATTGCACCATAGCTATGGAAGATATTAACACCAAGGGAGATCGGGGTGAAGGGTACACTGAACCTCCCTGCACATTTCCTTTTTGCAAGTTTCTATGAATCTATAATTATTAAAAAAATACAGAGACACTAGAGGCATTTAATGGGGGAGGGCAGGGATGCCACACTATCTCCACAGCAAAGAACTACCCTGTGTTCTTTAGGATTTTCCACCATCTCACTAGAGATTCGTTTAAGTGAAAACCTGTTTATAATTATCTAAGCCCAGACTCTGTTTTACATACCTCCCTCCCCAAAGAAAAGGCTTTTTTGCATAATTTTAACATTCACTGAATTTTCCAGGAACCAAACTGCTGTTTAAATGGAAGGAATACAGTACTTTGTTTTGTTGGGAATTTTATCAAGGGTTGTTGACCATTTTGGAAAATCAAGTTGGTTTTGGCCATGCATCTACAAGAATGTGGGGGTCAATGCATCATCTCTGGGTCACTGCATTTATAATTGCAAATGCATATGCAAGTAGGTAACAGAAGATTCCAGACTCCTTTTTTTTTTTTTTTTTGAGACAAGGTCTCACTTTGTTACCCAGGCACAAAGGCAGTGGCATGATCGTAGTTCACTGCAACCTCAAACTCTTGGGTTCAAGTGGGTCTCCTGCCTCAGCCTCCCAAATAGCTGTGACTATAGGTGCACACCACCACACATGGCTAATTTTTCTATTTTTTGTAGAGACTAAATCTTACTATGTTGCTCAAGCTGGTCTTGAACTCATGACCTCAAGCAATCCTCCCGCCTCAGCCTCCCAAAGTGCTAGGATTACAAGTATGAGCCACCGCACCTGGCCCAGACTCCTTCTCATAGACTTAAAACCAAATACAATATTAAGTTGGTGGAGACAAATGAAATGCAAGGTGAATTTCATTAATAAAGGTTATTTTATGAAAATCTAAAGTTTTTGCCACTTTATAATTTGTAAAATTTTGAAACACAATGATAAAAAATGTGCTTGAAAACTATTTTAGGTTTTCCATGTATTTCAACTTTGATACTTTCCCTATAGGTCTTCCTCACAATTCCTTTCTAGCAGTGTTAGCCAGTAGAAATATAATACAAGCCACATATATAACGTTAAATTTTTTAGTAGCCATATTAAAAAGCTTTCTTAATGTGAAATTAATTTTGATATATTTTATTTAACCTAATAGATACATAATATTATCATTTCAACACGTAATCACTTAGAAAAAATTTAATGGAATATTTTGCATTCTTTTTCATACTAAGTATTTGAAATTAGATGTGTGTTTTTTACTTATAACACAACTCAACTTAGATTAGCTTTATATCAAGTGCTCAATAGCCATGTGTAGCCAGTGGCTACAGTATTAGACAGCATAGTTTTAGAGGTTTATTTGTTTATCCATCATCTCTTTCCTGCAACCTATCAAGAGATACCGTCTCTTGAATCTTTTTCAATACTAGAAACTCAATATATGCCTCTCATATTATATATAAGGTGGAATTTTAAGATAAGAGATTTGGATGTAATACTATCCTGCCCTTTGTAAAAACAAACAGAAATATACTTTCTCATTTTTTTCCAGTTTGAGATCTACAATTTGCCTTTGCATGTGTTACCCCTCCTTTAATTAAGATTTCTCTTTTTCTCCTACCATATACAAATAAATCTAGTCTGATATAACTTAACTCTAGTTTTTCATTCCATTGTCCATCTATAAATTTACTCTTTCAATCTTCTGAAAGTCTTTACTTGAATGGCTTCCAAGTCTCTTAGTTCTCTTAATTTGAAATTGATTTATAATAAACTGGAGCCAGCATCTTACTCATCATATCTGCTAGTGTAGTTGTACCGAACCTTTTACTGTACATCATTACATATAGATTATATTATAATTTTGAAATTTTTCCTTTATATTATGGTTAAGATATTACTTTTATTTTTTGGAAGTTATGACCTTTGGTAGGTTATATTATCTTTATTTATATCTTGAATTTTATTTCAGGATAATAAAACTTTTGTTACCAAACATTTGTTATTAACATTTGTTGGATTGTATACCAACCTAGATCATTCTTATTTAATAAGGAAACTAAGGATCAGAGAGAAGAACTTTCTTAGGGTCTATGATTCTAAGGGTTTCTTTTTTAGTCTAGTGTTAACAAAAAATATATGAATTTTACCAATCTGGATATGATATATAAGGGGTCGGCAAACTACAGTCACCTATTTTTTATAAAGTTTTATTGAAACTCAGCCATGCCCACTCATTTACATATTACTATGTAGTGCTTTTAGCACCACAATGGCAAAATTGTGTAGTTGTTACAGAGACCTTATGGCCTGCAAAGCTTAAAATATTTATTCTCCAGACCTTTACAAAAACTTCTGCTGACCCCTGAGCTAGGTTATATTGTGGTAACCAGCAACCCCAACATCTCAGTGCTTATAAAAGTTCCTTTCTTTCCCACACAACATGTCCATCATAGGTAGCTACAGCTCTAGTTCTTTCACCTTCACTCTGAGAATCTAGGCTGACGTATCAGCCTATATCTGAAATATGGCTGGTCTAGGGGCAGAGAAAAAAAGAATTGTGAACCCCAAATGGGCAGAGAAATAAAGAAGTGTGAACCACGAACAGGCTCTTAGAGTTTCTGTCTAGAAGTAACATACACTTCATTTCTACTTCTATTTCACTGACCAGAGTGGGGTGAGGAATATAATCTTCCCCAGACAGGGGCAACTGATATTTGTGAATAAGAGTCTACCATACTGTTCACTATCAAATACTATGTATGCAAGTAAGTTATAAAATCCTGGTGGAGGCCGGCCGAGGTGGCTCATACCTGCAATCCTAGCACTCTGGAAGGCTCTGGCAGGAGGATCACTAGAGGTCAGGTGTTTGAGACCAGCCTAAGCAAGAGTGAGACCGTGTCTCTACTGAAAATAGAAAAAATTAGCCAGGTGCAGTGGCACATGCCTGTAGTTCAGGCTGCCTGAGAGGCTGAGTCAGGAGGATCACTTGAGTCCAGGAGTTTGAGGTTGCAATGAATTAGGAGGAAGCCACTGCACTCTAGCTGGAGCAACAGAGTGAGACTCTGGCTCAAAAAAAAAAAAAAAAAAAAAAAAAAAATCCTGGCTGGTGGAAAGAACTGTTGTTCATTGCCTTGCATCCTAAACAAGGAACACTCTTTTTCATGATTGTTGTGAAGCAGTAACTGCTGTGTGCTGTTCTCTGGCTTGGTAAATGATAGTGTCTAATGTGATTATCTTATTCCTATCTTACACTGTATATTGAATGTGTGGATGAAAGATAACTTTGACTAGTCCTGTATTTTTGTGTTTTAATCCTGCATCTGAAGAGCTGCACCCGAGGAGCCTCACCACATTGGACATGAATTATTTTATTTATTTATTTATTTTTTGAGACGTCTCACTTTGTTGCCCGGGGTAGAGTGCCGTGGGGTCAGCCTAGTTCACAGCAACCTCAAACTCCTGGGCTCAAGCGATCCTTCTGCCTCAGCCTCCCAAGTAGCTGGGATTACAGGCATGCGCCACCATGCCTGGCTAATTTTTTTTCTGTATATTTTTAGCTGTCCAAGTAATTTCTTTCTATTTTTAGTAGAGACGGGGGTCTTGCTTTTGCTCAAGCTGGTCTTGAACTCCCAAGCTCAAATGATCCACCCGCCTCGGCCTCCCAGAGTACTAGGATTACAGGCATGAGCCACCATGCCCAGCCTGCACCTGATTTAGATGATGATATCCTAAACTTCACACCAATGCCTTAATGGGATGAGCCCTCTGGGGGAGGGTGGGAGTGTATTTTATATGTGGGAGGATGTGAATTTTTGTGGCCAGAGGAGTGATAGTGGTAGATTGATTCCGAACGTGACTTTTATCAGTTTCTTCCCTCCCTGTACACACATGCCTTTCCTCTTAACAAGAGGTAAGATCTACTTTCCTATTCCTAGAATCCGAGCTGGCTTTAGGATTTGTTTCGACCAAAACAATATAGTGGAAGTTGACAGTGGCAGTTTCCACTTGATGCCCTCTTATGAGCCAGGCACTGTATAAGAATGTGAGTAACCTGGGACCCCCATACTGTGAGGAAGCCCAAGCTAGCCACATGGAGAAAAAGGCCATGTGGAGGAGCACTGACACACGTTCAGCACAGCCCAGGCCAGCTGTCAGCTGAATGCACTTGAATGACCCTTGCCATTGTCACGTGGAACAGAAGCACTGCCCAGCCAAGCCTGGACTTCATTCCTGACCCACAGAGTCATGAGAATTGTACATTGTGGTTGTTTTAAGCCACTGAGTTTTGGGGTGGTTTGTTAGGCAACAAGAAATAATTATTCTCTGAATAGCTCAAGGCATTTCCCTGCAGCAAAGTATTATACTATTACCTTTGATACAAAAAGAGTATACAGTTAACCCTTGAACAACTTAAGAGTCCACTTACACATGGATTCTCTTCCACCTCTGCCACTACTGAGACTGCAAAACCAACCTCTCCTCTTCCTCCTCCTCAGCCTATTCAATGTGAAGATGATGAGGATGAAGATCTTTATGATGATCCACTTCCACTTAATGAATAGTAAATACATTTTCTCTTCCTTATGATTTTCTTAACATTTTATGTTAACATTTTCCATAAGTAACATTTTCTTACTGGTCAACAGTAAGGTATTAGTAGTTAAGTTTTGGGGGAGTTAAAAGTTTTATGTGGGCTGGGCGCGGTGGCTCACGTCTGTAATATTAGCACTCTGGGAGGCAGAGGCGGGTGGATTGCTCGAGGTCAGGACTTCGAAACCAGCCTGAGCAAGAGCAAGACCCTGTCTCTACTATAAATAGAAAGAAATTAATTGGCCAACTAATACATATATATAGAAAAAATTAGCCGGGCATGGGTGGCGCATGCCTGTAGTCCCAGCTACTTGGGAGGCTAAGACAGGAGGATTGCTTGAGCGCATGAGTTTGAGGTTGCTGTGAGCAAGGCTGATGCCACGGCATTCACTCTAGCCTGGGCAACAAAGCGAGACTCTGTCTCAAAAAAAAAAAAATAGTTATATGTGATAGTCAGGCATGGTGGCTCATGCCTGTAATCCTAGCACTCTGGGAGGCTGAAGCAGGAGGCTTGCTTGAGGTCAGGAGTTTGAGACAGGCCAAGAGTGAGACCAGTCTGTACCAAAAAATAGAAAACATTAGACTGGTGCCGTGGTGCATGTGTCTGTAGTCACAGCTACTTGGGTGGCTGAGACAGGAGGATTGCTTGAGCCTAGGAGTTTGAGGTTGCAGTGAACTATGATGGTGCCACTGCACTTTAGCCAGGTGACAGAGTGAGACTTTGTCTCAAAAAACAAAAAGTTATAGGTAGATTTTTGACTTCTTGGGTGGTCTGTATTGTTCAAGGGTCAACTATAATTGCTCCCTGAGAAATTTCTCTTATTATAGATCTGACTAAGTTTCTCATTTTATAGGACAAACTTTCCAACATGTGTATAAAAACTTAAGGATGGAATTTTAACCACATATTCTGCATCATCCCTAAAATTCTGGCAAATAGACTGCAAAGCAAAGGCTAAATAAACTTTGCCAGAAGACAGCCTTAAATAGCTGAACCACTTCCAATGATCATGATATACAGGCAAGTTGCAATATAAAGAACCACGGGCCTCAGCAGGCTTCCAGGCCAAGACTGGACTGTGTGCCAACACATCCATTCCAGCTGGGGAACTGGGTCCTCAAAAGGAATTCTGAGGAAAGACCTGCCAAGCCCATTTCTGCAGCCTTATGAAATTTTTCTGGCCACTCCCACGGCTGTCCTTTGTACAGACCACCCACGTGGATACACACATCTCACTGTAAGCCTGCCTGGAGATAAGACACACCCACATCAAAACCACTAAAAACTGGGTACTTAGGAATCCTCTGCAAATCACAGGTATCAGGAACACAGCAGCCTGAAAGAGAACCCCTAAGTTTTCACTGCTCTGTGGTGACGTTAGCCTGGAAAGAGAAATAGTGTTCATAACTAAGACATGCTCACAGACAAGTGTTCTTGGAGAACTGTGTGAAGATGCAGGATAAATAACCCCAGGATTAACCGTGTGAACTGGAAAAACACTGAGCGAATCTTGACTGTAGAATTCTTTCTATACAATGCGGTTTGTTGCTGCCTACCTACAAAGTCTTCCTTCCACCCACTACTTCTCCATCATATAGTGATGAGGAACAATAATCCCTAGAAAGGTGTATTTCATGGTCCTGTGAATGCTTAGGTGTGAGTATGTGGATTTGTCTATGCATAGAGGGAGAATAGGATGAGGAAAGCAGCCCCTCTGTAATACAGCAATGCCGCACATCATGCAGGTAAAATCTCACTCATCAAAAATATCCTTAATGTTTTACTAACTTGCACAAATACTAGAATGCCTTTGTAAAGATTATAAATATGGTATTTTCTTGGACAAATAACTGGCTTCTATCAAATAAATATTACTGCTTCCTTTCCAATAGCCTTTAACAAAAAACTTTATATTGGAAAATTTTAAACATACACAAGAGTGAACAGAATAGTATAATGACCCCATGCTTTCATCACCAAGTTACAACTTTTAACGATTCATGATCAGTCTGATTTCATCTATACCCCTGCCTACTACCCTCTTGCCCAATATTATTTTGAAGCACAGCTCATATATCTTTTCATATAAATATTTTAGAATGTATTTCTAAAAACTAAGAGTTGTTATTATTTTTAGATGCTGGGTCTATGTTACCCAAGCTGGAATTAACTCCTGGGCTCAAGCAATCCTGCTAGCTCAGCCTCCGGAGTAGCTAGGACTACAGGTGTGTGCCACCTCAACCAGCCTTAAAAACTAAGAATTATTTTTTTTATTTCAGCATATTATGGGGGTACAAATGTTAAGTTTACATATATTGTCCATGCCCCCCTCTCCCCTCAAGTCAGAGCTTCAAGCGTGACCATCCCCCAAATGTTGCACATCTCACTCATTATGTTTGTATATGCCCATCCCCTCTTCCCCGCTCCCACCTGCCCGACACCTGATAAATGTTATTCCTATATGTCTATTGAAGTGTTGATCATTAATACCAATTTGCTGGTGAGTACATGTGGTGCTTGTTTTTCCATTCTTGAGATACTTCACTTAGTAGAATGGGTTCCAGCTCTATCCAGGAAAATATAAG